>JAWPHD010006245.1:0-148045 GCA_037043455.1 Cyrtodaria siliqua | reverse complement strand
ACCCGATACATGGTATGGAATTTAAAAAAAAAGAAAAAGAAGAAAGACAGAGACTTCGAAGTGCAACATGTAAATGAACCCAAAGCAAAAATAGACATTACGATCTATTTATAATAACACACTCTCGACTTCTTTCTGTTACAAACAAACTAAACATTTATTGAAACTTTCGTCATACTAATGCGAGCTTTTGCTGTCCGAGGTCAAATCGTGCCGCTGCTAGGATTTTCAGTGTAACTTCCTTGTTTACAACTTGTTTCAATTAATGTTTGTTTGTGCTATTGGCTATGGTCTATATAACTATTCAATATATATCACCAATTATTTCCTGATTTGTCCAGAAAATTAAGGAAAGAAAAGCGAGCACTTTTTTTTTCTCGGTGTATATATATATATATTTATAGGGAGAAATATTTGTGAACTATCAAGGACAGACAACCTTCGGACGAACTACGGCAGGGCGCCTAGCTATGACGAGATACACAGAAATCAAGCATATGCATTCACTTCCTATAAAGGATAGCTGCAACATACGTTGATGAACTGTATCTCTACATCATAACCCACTCGTCTGGAGGCACAATTAACATATAGACGCATACATACATACAATTATAGCTCATACGAGTGAGCCACATTTAAGCATTCAACCACACACAGCTATATTGAGACAGTGGCTATGGAAGGGGCCGGATCTTAGCGATACTGTGAATTAAGTAAATATATTAAAGGGAGATAATTTGAACTCACTACGACAACTTTCGAAATGTGGGATCTCGTAAGAGATTCACGTTCAAAAAGCAGAATTATATACAGGGAGAACTATTTGTGAACTACCAATGACAGACAACTGGACGAACTACGGCAGGGCACCTAGCTATGACGAGATACACAGAAATCAAGCGTATGCATTCACTTTCTAAATAGGATAGCTGCCACACACGCTGTATATATATTTTATATATGTATATATATATATTATCGTATATATGTATGTATGATCGTTCTGTGTGGTTTTATCTCGACGATAATAAAAATTAAAAGTGAATTCCCGATCTTTGAAGTTTGCTGAGCTCGATATTTATATACAGATTAATTCTCAATGCTTTGTTTTCTTAGTTAATTTCGAACAGGTGATTGACTACTGCAGCCTTGCAAGGCTCTGAGTATTGTCTACTTACCCGTAGGATAGGTTGACTTTTTTGTAATTCAGTTTTTACCGGTTTTTTTTTAGTGATACGCAGACTTCATAACCTCTGCTCCCAACTAAATTCCATTTTGTTTATTTCGCCCACTGTTTTCTCGTTTAGGGCAAAGCGTTTTGTTAGAAACTGGGACCATGCGCCGCTGGCCATGGATACATCCTCCACCTTAAGACAGCTACATCCTCACCTTAAGACAGCTACATCCTCCACCTTAAGACAGCTACATCCTGTACCTAAAGACAGCTACATCCTCCACCTAAGACAGCTACATCCTCCACCTTAAAACAGATACATCCTCCACCTTAAGACAGCTACATCCTCCACCTTAAGACAGCTACATCCTGTACCTAAAGACAGCTACATCCTCCACCTTAAGATAGCTACATCCTCCACTTTAAAGCAGCTACATCCTCCACCTTAAGACAGCTACATCCTCACCTTAAGACAGCTACATCATCCACCTTAAGAACGCTACATCCTGTACCGAAAGACAGCTACATCCTCCACCTAAACACAGCTACATCCTCCACCTTAAGACAGCTAAATCCTCCACCTTAAAACAGATACATCCTCCACCTTAAGACAGCTACATCCTCCAACTTAAGACAGCTACATCCTCCACCTTAAGACAGGATACATCCTGTACCTAAAGACAGCTACATCCTCAACCTTAAGATAGCTACATCCTCCACCTTAAGACAGCTACATCCTGTACCTAAAGACAGCTACATCCTCCACCTTAAGACAGCTACATCCTCCAACTTAAGACAGCTACATCCTCCACCTTAAGACAGCTACATCCTGTACCTGAAGACAGCTACATCCTCCACCTTAAGACAGCTACATCCTCCACCTTAAGACAGCTACATCCTGTACCTAAATGACAGCTACATCCTCCACCTTAAGACAGCTACATCCTCCACTTTAAAACAGATACATCCTCCACCTTAAGACATCTACATCCTCCACCTTAAGACAGTTACATCCTCCACCTTAAGACAGCTACATCCTCCACTTTAAGACAGCTACATCCTCCACCTTAAGACAGCTACATCCTCCTCCTTAAGACAGCTACATCCTCCACCTTAAGACAGCTACACCTCCATTTTGAAACAGCTACATCCTCCACCTTAAGACAGCTACGTCGTTAACTAAAGACAGCTACATCCTGTACCTAAAGACAGCTACATCCCCCACCTTAAGACAGATACATCCTGTACCTAAAGACAGCTACATCCTGTACCTAAAGACAGCTATATCATCCACCTTAAGACAGCTACATCCTCCACCTTAAGACAGCTACATCCTGTACCTAAGACAGCTACATCCAGTATTTAACGACAGCTACATCCTCCACTTTAAGACAGCTACATCCTCCACCTTAAGACAGCTACATCCTCACCTTAAGACAGCTACATCCTCCACCTTAAGACAGCTACATCCTGTACCTAAAGACAGCTACATCCTCCACCTTAAGACAGCTACATCCTCCACCTTAAGACAGATACATCCTCCACCTTAAGACAGCTACATCCTCCACCTTAAGACAGCTACATCCTGTACCTAAAGACAGCTACATCCTCCACCTTAAGATAGCTACATCCTCCACTTTAAAGCAGCTACATCCTCCACCTTAAGACAGATACATCCTCACCTTAAGACAGCTACATCATCCACCTTAAGAACGCTACATCCTGTACCGAAGACAGCTACATCCTCCACCTAAAGACAGCTACATCCTCCACCTTAAGACAGCTAAATCCTTCACCTTAAAACAGATACATCTCCACCTTAAGACAGCTACATCCTCCAACTTAAGACTAGCTACATCCTCCACCTTAAGACAGCTACATCCTGTACCTAAAGACAGCTACATCCTCAACCTTAAGATAGCTACATCCTCCACCTTAAGACAGCTACATCCTGTACCTAAAGACAGCTACATCCTCCACCTTAAGACAGCTACATCCTCCAACTTAAGACAGCTACATCCTCCACCTTAAGACAGCTACATCCTGTACCTGAAGACAGCTACATCCTCCACCTTAAGACAGCTACATCCTCCACCTTAAGACAGCTACATCCTCCACCTTAAGACAGCTACATCCTGTACCTAAAGACAGCTACATCCTACCACCTTAAGACAGCTACATCCTCCACTTTAAAACAGATACATCCTCCACCTTAAGACATCTACATCCTCCACCTTAAGACAGTTACATCCTCCACCTTAAGACAGCTACATCCTCCACTTTAAGACAGCTACATCTCCACCTTAAGGTACAGCTCATCCTCCTCCTTAAGGACAGCTACATCCTCCACCTTAAGACAGCTACATCCTCTACTTTAAGACAGCTACATCCTCCACTTTAAGACAGCTACATCCCCCACCTTAATAAGCTACATCCTTCACTTTAAGACAGCTACATCCTCCACTTTAAGACAGCTACATCCTCTACTTTAAGACAGCTACATCCTCTACTTTAAGACATCTACCATCCTCCACCTTAAGACAGTTACATCCTCCACCTTAAGACAGCTACATCCTCCACTTTAAGACAGCTACATCTCCACCTTAAGACAGCTACATCCTCCTCCTTAAGACAGCTACATCCTCCACCTTAAGACAGCTACATCCTCTACTTTAAGACAGCTACATCCTCCACTTTAAGACAGCTACATCCCCCACCTTAATAAGCTACATCCTTCACTTTAAGACAGCTACATCCTCCACTTTAAGACAGCTACATCCTCTACTTTAAGACAGCTACATCCTCTACTTTAAGACAGCGACATCCTCCACTTTAAGACAGCTACATCCTCTACTTTAAGACAGCTACATCCTCACTTTAAGACAGCTACATCCTCTACTTTAAGACAGCTACACCTCCACTTTAAGACAGCTACATCCTCTACTTTAAGACAGCTACATCCTCCACTTTAAGACAGCTACATCCTCTACTTTAAGACAGCTACATCTCCACTTAAGACAGCTACAATCCTCTACTTTAAGACAGCTACACCTCCACCTTAAGACAGCTACACCTCCACTTTAAGACAGCTACATCCTCCACTTAAGACAGCTACATCCTCCACTTTAAGACAGCTACATCACTCTACTTTAAGACAGCTACACCTCCACCTTAAGACAGCTACACCTCCACTTTAAGACAGCTACATCCTCCACCTTAAGACAGCTACACCTCCACCTTAAGACAGCTACATCTCCACTTTTAAGACAGCTACATCCTCTACTTTAAGACAGCTACACCTCCACTTTAAGACAGCTACGTCGTTACCTAAAGGACAGCTACATCCTCCACCTTAAGACAGCTACGTCGTTACCTAAAGACAGCTACATCCTGTACCTAAAGACAGCTACATCCCCCACCTTAAGACAGATACATCCTGTACCTAAAGACAGCTACATCCTGTACCTAAAGACAGCTATATCATCCACCTTAAGACAGCTACATCCTCCACCTTAAGACAGCTACATCCTGTACCTTAAGACAGCTACATCCAGTATTTAACGACAGCTACATCCTCCACTTTAAGACAGCTACATCCTCCACCTTAGACAGCTACATCCTCACCTTAAGACAGCTACATCCTCCACCTTAAGACAGCTACATCCTGTACCTAAAGACAGCTACATCCTCCACCTTAAGACAGCTACATCCTCCACCTTAAGACAGATACATCCTCCACCTTAAGACAGCTACATCCTCCACCTTAAGACAGCTACATCCTGTACCTAAAGACAGCTACATCCTCCACCTTAAGATAGCTACATCCTCCACTTTAAAGCAGCTACATCCTCCACCTTAAGACAGCTACATCCTCACCTTAAGACAGCTACATCATCCACCTTAAGAACGCTACATCCTGTACCGAAAGACAGCTACATCCTCCACCTAAAGACAGCTACATCCTCCACCTTAAGACAGCTTAAATCCTTCACCTTAAACAGATACATCCTCCACCTTAAGACAGCTACATCCTCCAACTTAAGACAGCTACATCCTCCACCTTAAGACAGCTACATCCTGTACCTAAAGACAGCTACATCCTCAACCTTAAGATAGCTACATCCTCCACCTTAAGACAGCTACATCCTGTACCTAAAGACAGCTACATCCTCCACCTTAAGACAGCTACAATCCTCCAACTTAAGACAGCTACATCCTCCACCTTAAGACAGCTACATCCTGTACCTGAAGACAGCTACATCCTCCACCTTAAGACAGCTACATCCTCCACCTTAAGACAGCTACATCCTCCACCTTAAGACAGCTACATCCTGTACCTAAAGACAGCTACATCCTCCACCTTAAGACAGCTACATCCTCCACTTTAAACAGATACATCCTCCACCTTAAGACATCTACATCCTCCACCTTAAGACAGTTACATCCTCCACCTTAAGACAGCTACATCCTCCACTTTAAGACAGCTACATCTCCACCTTAAGACAGCTACATCCTCCTCCTTAAGACAGCTACATCCTCCACCTTAAGACAGCTACATCCTCTACTTTAAGACAGCTACATCCTCCACTTTAAGACAGGCTACATCCCCACCTTAATAAGCTACATCCTTCACTTAAGACAGCTACATCCTCCACTTTAAGACAGCTACATCCTCTACTTTAAGACAGCTACATCCTCTACTTTAAGACATCTACATCCTCCACCTTAAGACAGTTACATCCTCCACCTTAAGACAGCTACATCCTCCACTTTAAGACAGCTACATCTCCACCTTAAGACAGCTACATCCTCCTCCTTAAGACAGCTACATCCTCCACCTTAAGACAGCTACATCCTCTACTTTAAGACAGCTACATCCTCCACTTTAAGACAGCTACATCCCCACCTTAATAGCTACATCCTTCACTTAAGACAGCTACATCCTCCACTTTAAGACAGCTACATCCTCTACTTTAAGACAGCTACATCCTCTACTTTAAGACAGCTACATCCTCCACTTTAAGACAGCTACATCCTCTTCTTTAAGACAGCTACATCCTCCACTTTAAGACAGCTACATCCTCTACTTTAAGACAGCTACACCTCCACTTTAAGACAGCTACATCCTCTACTTTAAGACAGCTACATCCTCCACTTTAAGACAGCTACATCCTCTACTTTAAGACAGCTACATCCTCCACTTTAAGACAGCTACATCCTCTACTTTAAGACAGCTACACCTCCACCTTAAGACAGCTACACCTCCACTTTAAGACAGCTACATCCTCCACTTTAAGACAGCTACATCCTCCACTTTAAGACAGCTACATCCCCCACCTTAATAAGCTACATCCTTCACTTTAAGACAGCTACATCCTCCACTTTAAGACAGCTACATCCTCTACTTTAAGACAGCTACATCCTCTACTTTAAGACAGCTACATCCTCCACTTTAAGACAGCTACATCTCTTCTTTAAGACAGCTACATCCTCCACTTTAAGACAGCTACATCCTCTACTTTAAGACAGCTACACCTCCACTTTAAGACAGGCTACATCCCTCTACTTTAAAGACAGCTACATCCTCCACTTTAAGACAGCTACATCCTCTACTTTAAGACAGCTACATCCTCCACTTTAAGACAGCTACATCCTCTACTTTAAGACAGCTACACCTCCACCTTAAGACAGCTACACCTCACTTTAAGACAGCTACATCCTCCACTTTAAGACAGCTACATCCTCCACCTTAAGACAGCTTACATCCTCCACCTTAAGACAGCTACATCCTCCACTTTAAGACAGCTACATCCTCCACCTTAAGACAGCTACACCTCCACCTTAAGACAGCTACATCCTCCACTTTAAGACAGCTACATCCTCTACTTTAAGACAGCTACACCTCCACTTTAAGACAGCTACGTCGTTACCTAAAGACAGCTACATCCTCCACCTTAAGACAGCTACGTCGTTACCTAAAGACAGCTACATCCTGTACCTAAAGACAGCTACATCCCCCACCTTAAGACAGATACATCCTGTACCTAAAGACAGCTACATCCTGTACCTAAAGACAGCTATATCATCCACCTTAAGACAGCTACATCCTCCACCTTAAGACAGCTACATCCTCTACTTAAGACAGCTACATCCTCCACTTTAAGACAGCTACATCCTCCACCTTAAGACAGCTACATCCTCTACTTTAAGACAGCTACATCCTCCACTTTAAGACAGCTACATCCTCCACTTTAAGACAGCTACATCCTCCACCTTAAGACAGCTACATCCTCCACTTTAAGACAGCTACATCCTCCACTTTAAGACAGCTACATCCTCCACCTTAAGACAGCTACATCCTCTCCTTAAGACAGCTACATCCTCCACCTTAAGACAGCTACATCCTCCACTTTAAGACAGCTACATCCTCTACTTTAAGACAGCTACATCCTCCACTTTAAGACAGCTACATCCTCCACCCTTAGACAGCTACATCCTCTACTTTAAGACAGCTACATCCTCTACTTTAAGACAGCTACACCTCCACTTTAAGACAGCTACGTCGTTACCTAAAGACAGCTACATCCTCCACCTTAAGACAGCTACGTCGTTACCTAAAGACAGCTACATCCTGTACCTAAAGACAGCTACATCCCCCACCTTAAGACAGATACATCCTGTACCTAAAGACGCTACATCTGTACCTAAAGACAGCTACATCCTCCACCTTAAGACAGATACATCCTCCACCTTAAGACAGACAGCTTCATCCTCCCTTTTAAGACAGCTACATCCTCCACTTAAGACAGCTACATCCTCCACCTTAAGACAGCTACATCCTCCACCTTAAGACAGCTACATCCTTTACCTAAAGACAAGCTACATCCAGTACCTACGACAGCTACATCCTCCACCTTAAGACAGCTACATCCTCCACCTTAAGATAGCTACATCCTGTACCTAAAGACAGCTACATCCTGTACCTAAAGACAGCTACATCCTCCACCTTAAGACAGCTACATCCTCCACCTTAAGACAGCTACATCCTGTACCTAAAGACAGCTACATCCTCAACCTTAAGATAGCTACATCCTCCACCTTAAGACAGCTACATCCTATACCTAAAGACAGCTACATCCTCCACCTTAAGACAGCTACATCCTCCAACTTAAGACAGCTACATCCTCCACCTTAAGACAGCTACATCCTGTACCTGAAGACAGCTACATCCTCCACCTTAAGACAGCTACATCCTCCACCTTAAGACAGCTACATCCTCCACCTTAAGACAGCTACATCCTGTACCTAAAGACAGCTACATCCTCCACCTTAAGACAGCTACATCCTCCACTTTAAAACAGCTACATCCTCCACCTTAAGACATCTACATCCTCCACCTTAAGACAGCTACATCCTCCACCTTAAGACAGCTACATCCTCCACTTTAAGACAGCTACATCCTCCACCTTAAGACAGCTACATCCTCCTCCTTAAGACAGCTACATCCTCCACCTTAAGACAGCTACATCCTCTACTTTAAGACAGCTACATCCTCCACTTTAAGACAGCTACATCCTCCTCCTTAAGACAGCTACATCCTCCACCTTAAGACAGCTACATCCTCTACTTTAAGACAGCTACATCCTCCACTTTAAGACAGCTACATCCTCCACCTTAATAAGCTACATCCTCCACTTTAAGACAGCTACACCTCCACCTAAAGACAGCTACATCCCCCACCTTAAGACAGTTACATCCTCCACTTTAAGACAGCTACATCCTCCACCTTAATAAGCTACATCCTCCACTTTAAGACAGCTACACCTCCACCTAAAGACAGCTACATCCCCCACCTTAAGACAGCTACATCCTCCTCCTTAAGACAGCTACATCCTCCACCTTAAGACAGCTACATCCTCTACTTTAAGACAGCTACATCCTCCACTTTAAGACAGCTACATCCTCCTCCTTAAGACAGCTACATCCTCCACCTTAAGACAGCTACATCCTCTACTTTAAGACAGCTACATCCTCCACTTTAAGACAGCTACATCCTCCACCTTAATAAGCTACATCCTCCACTTTAAGACAGCTACATCCTCCACTTTAAGACAGCTACATCCTCCACCTTAATAAGCTACATCCTCCACTTTAAGACAGCTACATCCTCCACTTTAAGACAGCTACATCCTCCACTTTAAGACAGCTACACCTCCACCTAAAGACAGCTACACCTCCACCTTAAGACAGATACATCCTGTACCTAAAGACAGCTATATCCTCCACCTTAAGACAGCTACATCCTCCACCTTAAGACAGATACATCCTCCACCTTAAGACAGACAGCTTCATCCTCCACTTTAAGACAGCTACATCCTCCACTTTAAGACAGCTACATCCTCCACCTTAAGACAGCTACATCCTCCACCTTAAGACAGCTACATCCTGTACCTAAAGACAGCTACATCCAGTACCTAACGACAGCTACATCCTCCACCTTAAGACAGCTACATCCTCCACCTTAAGACAGCTACATCCTGTACCTAAAGACAGCTACATCCTGTACCTAAAGACAGCTACATCCTCCACCTTAAGACAGCTACATCCTCCACCTTAAGACAGCTACATCCTCCACCTTAAGACAGCTACATCCTCCACCTTAAGACAACTACATCATGAATATCGGTGGTCTATAAAAAAATATATTTATTCTTACAAACTGAGAAAATGTCTTCTAGCCTACTCTGTTTATACAGAACAAGTTAAACGATTTAGAAATATTGAATTGATCGCAATATATATGTACCCCTTAGCAAAAGGTAATATTATTTAAAAAAAGATGGAATGTAATTCAAAATATGCCTTGACAAAGCTTATCAGAACTATAGGTTATTTAGAAGTAATTAGCTGTACATTATATTGTATAATATTTCCCTGTATGATTAAATTCTCAACAGAGAGCAGAGAGTTACTATTACAAATAACACTTGTATGAGGTCGTAAAAATCACATCTGTATTGTATGTCTAAAAATGTATGTACGCTTGATATTTGAAATAAAATGTTAAAAACCAAATTGAATATCGGTGGTCTGTGTGGTAATTTTGGCATCCTCCGCCTTAAGAAATCTACCTCATGAATATCGGTGGCTCTCTGTGGTAATTTTGAATCCTCCACCGTTAGACAGCTACATCATGAATATCGGTGGTTCTTTTCTGGAATTCTGGCACCCAGGAATGTCGGTGGTTCTCTCTGCGATATTCCGACTTTTGTTCATTAGGAAGGTATTTTAGAACAGAACATAACAGAAAGTAACAACACATATAAACATACTTACAAGTCGTGTACATGTTTAATCCCTTAAATTAAATAGAAAACCGTATTTCATCGCGCCTTATTTTAACCACTTCCTATTAAAGCAAATGTAATCTGGAAAATAGAGATTGACAACTAAATCGCATATTTTACTAAACATATTATCCAAATCAAGTTTTCCCATGACATTAACCCTTAGTATCGTCTGGTTATTGAGGGAAACTCGACCGGGTAGTTTCAAGAGTGATTCGACAGATATGAGGATAAACTTACAAATAGCCACAAATACCCGTATCAGTTATCATCGTTTTGTCTCCATTGTCGTTATGATAAATAGACCAATTTCGTTTTATTATTTCTGCTTAACCCGCTAATATTATCATTTCATCGGGTACGTCTAAAGAATGTGTACTCGACTCCAATACAAACAAAAATAAAAACAGGGTCTTTGTCTTTCGTTAAGTAAAATGTATTATTCGCACACTGCTAAATTTTAAAGGCCTCGTCAACCGAAAAGATTAAAAACTTTTGTCAAATACATTTTGCGCCTCCGTGTTTGTTATCTTAAACTATCAAATTATTTACTAATGTGTGAATATGTAAGAAAAGTGGGCCTTACATGTATATTGGAAACACAATCAAATTTTTTGCAATGAAGTTTCTCCAACTGAGCGATTTCAAGCGTTAACTGTGTAGTTCGTGCCCATCTTTAACATGTTTTAGATCAATGATAAAATAGCTTCCATTGCCTGTTTGTTCTGAAAGATATTGGTGGGTTTTTTAAGAAGACAATACTGGGGGGAAATCATTTGATACTGCACCCGCATCCTACACAACCCATCCCGCCCCTCTAGATGATGGGTGTGTGGGGAGTGGGGATTGGGGATTGAGATGAGCAGCATTCACCATAGCTGGATAGGGAATTGAGATGAGCAGTATTCACGATAGCTGAATTTGAGATTGAGATGAACAGTTTTCACCATAGCTATGATGTAAGAATGGACAAACAACATAGAAACATGGTCACTGAAATATGTATAAGATTGCATACGTTGTGGGCCATCACAATTTGGATTCCATGGGAGCGCAGCATTATAGAAGACAACATTTCTCCTGAAATCGTCAAGATAATGCTAAATGGAAACCCATGACCAAATCTGGTTGAGCCAGGACATGACATGTAAGAGATATATCCCTGTAAACACTTCGCCGGGACGATAACATAAGATCTCTTATTTTTCGAATAGTCAACCTAAAATCCTTTGCTGTTATTTGCTGTTATTTGCTGTTATTTGCTGTTATTTGCCACTGATTTTTCTACAATTACACAATACAGTCTAAATATGTTTTGGCACTTTGCTATTCTGCCTAAAGTTACTGTAGTTAGAAAATATTCACAGCCTAAAGCTGTCGTTCCACAGCTGAATTCAGACATATGTCGACTACAATATATCGACTACACTATGTCGACTACAATACCAGTCGACATCTCCAAGTAATTACTTGTAATGGATAAATCGTGAGTGTGAATGAAAGATCATACATTTAAACCAATGTTTGAACATAGTTCTTCTATTGACACAGAACATAGTTCTACTATTGACACAGAACATAGTTCTACTATTGACACATAATGTGTAAAGTAGCGTATTGACGGCAGAGAACAAATGAAGAACACTCTGTCAAAGTCAATTATATTGAAGGGTTAAATACAAATAAAAGACCGTATATCGATGAAAAACAAGACTAACACAAAGTCATGTGTGTATCCAGAGTAGGGAATAAAGAAAACATCACAGGTTAGCATGACATGTAAGAAAGGACGAAACACACGGCTAGAATGTCATAAAAGCTAATACAATACACAACTAGCATGACATCACATGGCTAGCATGACAAGAGAAAGTACGAAACACACAACTAGCATTACATAGAAAGAAATGACATAAGCGAATGACATAAGAGTAAAAAACACAGGCTAACATGTCATAAGAGACAATAAAATACTCACATCTAGCATGTCATAAGAAAAAAAAACGCAGCTATAGCATGCCATGAGAGAACAGACGACACGTGGCTAGCATGATAATGGGGTTACAGAGAAAACGAAAGCATATTATAAGCGATGTTTTACAGTAGCACATACAAAAAACGTGTATAAGTCAGTGTTACCTTAAATAACGATCGAAACACAATTTCTCAGTGTTAAACGTTGACATAAACCTGACCACTTCCTATATCCACTTTGTGATTGAAGGTGTCGTAATTACATCCCGTAACTCGATTGTATTGTCACTTTGGTGAGCATATAACAACTCATCGACAATGTCCGCAGTAAGACCACAATAGCCAACACGTCTCACTATAATCCGTTCGTACTTTCACCTGAATGTAATTAGGCAATTCAAATGGACTTAATGTCTATGTAATGATCATTGACTCGACTTATTGTGTATAAATAAATGAAATAATCTCAGTGTAAAATACCCTGGCACACAAACATGAATAATAACTTCGTGTTAACTTAATGATAAGAACAGATACTATAAAGTCGTCTGTACAAAAGGTATGGTCCACAGTTAGATGTACATACAATCTGCAACTTCCCAACTGATAATCAATTATATCTGAAGACGGAATACCTGGCATGGCCGATGAATAATAACAGCACATTTACGCTACAAAACAGTTGATCAAAACTCTGTCCATGTGTTCAGGTCATATAATAATAATTTATTTGTGCCGGTTAAAAGTATAGGTTTAAACAGGAGTTCTTACGACAAAATTACACTGAAAAACAGTTGATCAAAACTCTGTCCAGTTATTCAGGTCATATAAAAAATAATGTATATGTGCCGATTAAAAGTATAGGTTTATACAGGGGTTCTTATGGCAAAATAACACTACAAAACAGTTGATCAAAACTCTGTCAAGGTGTTCAGGTCATATAATAATGTATACGTGCCGATTTAAAAGTATAGGTTTATACAGGGGTTCTTACGGCAAAATTACACTGCAAAACAGTTGATCAAAACTCTCTGTCTAGGTGTTCAGGACATATAATAATGTATATGTGCCTATTAAAAGTACAGGTGTTTTTACGGCAAAATTACACTAAAAAACAGTTGATCAAAACTATGTCCATGTGTTCAGGTCATATACAGGGGTTCTTACGATACCCGTGATTAAATATGCGTAAAGCGAAATATTCGACGCTTCAGTTTTGGGGGTTTGGCCTGTCTAAAGCTGTTTATATTGCGTCTAGATAGAGTAAGTTTAGAAAACGTGTACATGTGTTGTAAAATGTGACTGTTGTTGGCGGGATAGCTACTGTAAGATTAAGAAGATGTGTTACCGTTTTCTCCATATACAAACATGACAATGTATTTTTGCCAGAAAAAGGGCGAAACGCGTTTTTTGTCTGATTTAGGGGCTAACAGGTATAATAAAGTATTATCAGATATGAGATTGAGAAGGTGTTTTACAGGTTTCCCTTTATATACAAACATGACAAGGCACTTTTGTCAAAAATTGGTGTTGGGTCCATGGCTTCAAGTAGGGGTAAATAGCGCGTTATTTATGATTTAGAGGCTAACTAGTGTCTTGTGTTATTTTAAGTAGCGGTGTCCATGTGTCTACGGGATACTATCAATCACATATTGAAATCAAATGTACAGTAACATAAAGACTATTGACAGCTGCAGAATTTAATTCCATTATTATTAAAAAAATATATATATATTTTTTTTTTTTTTTTTTTTCAGGTGGTGAAAAAAGTAAGCTAAGACGCCGATATTCGGCTTAGAATTGTATATTAAGGAATATCAGCCATGCAATGCGACCACCGGGGCGGACCATGTATTAACATGACTTTTCAGTAAAATAGATGTAAACTATATTAAGAGAATATATGCGACACTACACTGTTACACTCTCATGTCCAAAACAAAATTCCGTTTCTGTTTAATTTCTTATGCTTTGATTTACTCATAATTATGTGTTGTTCTCATTGTCGTATTTTTCTGTGAAGCGAACACGTACGAAATATTTGGATTGAATGAGTTAAAAGTAGATATAAAAATCGAACAAGAAAAGTAGAATTCAAGGACAATTGTCAACCACAAACACACAATGAAACAAAGAACAACTATATATAAAGATGAATAAAAGGCAAGATAAGACATCACAAACACACAATGGTTGACAATAGAGCCACCCCCTCGGAACGGTCAGTGGCAATAAAAAGGCCGCTGGGGGTTAAAACTGGGTTCTAGGGTGCACCAAACCTCACTCTTACCCTATTGTCATCCCAATAAACCGGACAGTGTAAATAAATATATCTGCGCCAGGTTATAAGCTCTAACAAACAAGGCAGCATTAATAGGCAATATAAGTATAACATATAAATGATCATGTATATATAATATAAAAAACAAAAGCCTAGAAAGCCACAGAGTAAGTACTCAATGACTTGGCTGAAGCAAGAGCAACAAAAGAACGCACCGGTAAGGGTAAGACAAGACAATATTAAAGACAAACATCCAACGCTACCGTCCTATAAATATTTAGGTAGACATCATCATAGGGTCCACAATCTGTTCGGTCATCGCACAATCAAAGAGGAAAGCATAGTGGTGAACTGTCAATGGATATACCACTAAACATGCAGTACGTTGAAAATGATAGGGTTACAACCTCTTTTGATAAACTTTTTAACAAGTTTAATAAAGATTGTATGAAAGTGATTATGACCAAGGATCTTACGTAGTTTGTAAATCACATCACCATAGAATTCAGGTTGTGATAGTCATTGTCGCAAAAGAGTTCTTAAATTACAGTTATATTTTAAAAGTAGAGATATTATTAACCATAGTAGAAAAGAAATGATTGGCAATGTTCAATATGTCATCCAAATACCGAGCGGTATCATTAAAGGCTTCAGTTACATCTGCCTGAGTATCGGATGAAAGACTGAACATGAAATCTCTTTCATAGCAGTACAAGAACAAATTTGCGACAAGAAGTGCACAATTCGTACCCACAGGGATACCAAAAATTTGTCTATACGGTAATTCCATGCCTGACGAAAATATTATCTAATAGGAAAATTAGTGCTTTACAAACTTCTTGGCAAGTCCACATAGTGTAATTGACTAAAATGCCGTTAGTAAAAAATGATTTGATATTATTACAGGCCAAAAATGTAGTTTTTTCTCTAGCGAAAGTTGTTTGAATAAGAGAAATTAGTTTGTCTTTGATACGGTGATTTGGTAAGGTTGTATATAGTGTAAAGAAGTGATAAGTGCTTATTGATGAAACTTGACGTGTATTACACATTGTATCAAGAACGTCTCCTGAGTTTTTAATAGACCAAAATAAATTAATCCCAGAGTTTTCATAAGTTTTAGCACAGTATTGTATAACGTGATATTTAACGGCAGTAAGACAAGAAGTTAAAAGTTTGGAGATGTTTGTGGTGGTGCAGGCACTAGAATTTGAAATTAAGCGGGCCTTATTAGGACTTTTATGTAATTTAGGAATCCAATACATAGTTGGCAGTTTGTTTTGCTTTTCGTCTACTCCAGCCTTGAAAGTAATGCAACGAGTGATATGTGTGGCAACAACATCATCCTCAGTAGATTGAACTGGGGTATACGAATTAGTGCTGCCGAGTTCCAGAGATAAAACATTGACGTAATGTAGGTGTCAAACAATACTTACATTATTAGATGTTTTATCAGCAGGAACTAAATCAAATGTATTATGAAATTCTTGAATTCCCGATTTTAAATTACGAAACGAAAACCTAGATCTCGGAGGAAATAAAGAGGTATAAGCATCATGCAAGTTAATATGTGTATCTATAATATTAAAAATTGACTTTTTTTCCAAGTAGAAAGAGAGTTTGGGCCCGCATGTTCTCTACGACACCATTTTATACTAAAATCCTCACTCGAAGTACACCATGGATGTCGCGTGGGACTCTTTATTTTTACACAATTGGAACGGTTTTACCTCAGGACCATCCATATGAAATTTGGTTAAAATTAATCTAATTGTTTTTTATAAGTTATTTCAGTTGCAGGTTAACGGACAGAAGACGACGTACAGCGGGGCAAACAAAGGCGGTCATAATAGCTTCCATGAATAGCTCACTATAATAAGCATTCATGTTTACTGTAATCGTACAATTTTTCTTTTACTTTTAGACTAAACTATATTAATTTTCCTCGCGTGAGGCCACTAATAAATCAATGAAACTGGTCATAGAACTTTATGCAGCGATAACTCTTATTTGTTAAGCATTCTGTTAGATTAGTCCTGTTGATAATCATGTTTTGATTTACAACTCTTTATAACAATGCTGCTTTTCAAGGCATGAATTTTCTTAAATGAGACCAAAGTGTTGTTTTGTTGTTTTTTGTTGAAAATATAGGGTTTGAAGATAAAACCCATGGCCGTTTGCACAATAATTCTTCAAACCTATGTTTTCCAAAAAAAAAAGGGGGTAAAAAAAGGTTTCCCCAGAGTGCCTTCTCCTCGGAAAGACTTACAAATAACATACATGTTATCTAATCTACGCTATTGAGTATAGCGTGCGTTCTATAAATACTATACACTTGAGCTGCTACAACATAGGCTATGTGTTCTAAAAATAGAAGCTGCTGTTGGGTTCTCGTTCGATAAAATAACGGTATTTCAGTGAGAATAATCCAAAATATGACGTGGGGGAAAGGCGCCGGATCGTAGACATGCATAAATTTGCTAGATACCGTAATGGCGGTAAACATGAGGCACACAAACGAAGCTTTTTTTCGCCTAAATAGTACAAACTGCATTACTGATACATTTATCAACATGACTGTATAGTTCAATCAATAATTAGGCATTATGCCAGACCACTTGCTCAACTCTTTCGACGCCAAATTCCAAATGTCGTCTGCTAAAAATTTGAATTCAAACCTGATGATGGAAAACATTCTTACTGAGTGACGAAAAGTCTAAACTTTAATCAACCTGCATATTGTGTGCATTATTCCATTATGGCAAGCCAAAGTGGGTTTTTTTATTCGGTAATTTCCGATATCGGGAATACAATTCCCGTTAAGGAAATGCATTTTCCGATATCGGAAATTAACAATACCGTAAATGTCGATATCGAAAATAAAATCTTATTTCCGATATGTTGCATTTCCGATATCGAAATGTACATTCCGTTAACGGGAATTATATTTCCGATATCGAAAATAGGGTTTTATTTTCCGTTAACGGAATTGTTATTTCTTGCATACCTGATAAGGCTATCCACGTTTTACATGGGGGATGGAAAGTCTTTTCTCTCATTTCTGCTCATGTGAGATAGGCATTTTCCTCATGTGAGATTATAAGAACCTTTCATGCGTATCCGGTGAAGATATGGAATTTTAACCCGAGGTAGAAATGTTTTTATCGGAACCGAGGCTCTGCCGAGGTTCCGATTAAAACACTTATTCCGAGGGTTGGAATTCCCCGTCGGAAGCGAATACCCATGATAGATTCTTTTTCTTGCATATCAGAGACATGTTGTGCGTTGACGCCGCCAGCTTCTTACGTTTTGCATGTTTTTCTGCATACCGGAATTTTTCTGCGTGAATTTTATCTCGACCCTAGGGTGCGATGGATATATCTAGCCCCGGTAAAATGACGAATGTCCTTGTCCGGTATGCAGAGCCTCGGTTCCGATAAAAACACTGATAACTCGGGTTGAAATTCCCTATCTTCACCGTATACCCATGAAAGATTCTTGTATTCTTGCATACCGGACAAGGTTATCCGTCATTTAACCGGGGATAGATATTTCCATCTCACACAAGGGTCGAGATAAAATTCACGCGCGCCAACATCCGGTATGCAGGAAAACATGCAACACGTTAGTAGCTGACGGCGTCAACGCACAACATATCTCCGATATGCAAGAAAAAGAATCTATCATGGTATTCGGTTCAGATAGGGAATTCCAACCCTCGGTATAAGTGTTTTAATCGGAACCTCGGCACAGCCTCGGTTCCGATAAAAACACATACCGAGGGTTGGAATTCCCTATCTTCGCCGTATACCCATGCAAGATTCTTTTAATCTTTATGGGTAAAGATAAAAGGCCAATAACATCCGGTATGTAGAAAACATGCAAAACGTTAGTAGCTGAAGGCGTCAACGCACAACATATCTCTGATATGCAAGAAGAAGAATCTATCATGGGTATTCGGTTCAGATAGGGAATTCCATCCCTAGCCGAGGTTCCGATTAAAACACTTATACCGAGGGTTGGAATTCCCTATCTTCACCGGATACTCACGAACGATTCTTATATTCCGATATCGGAAATTGGTCACAGCAAATAAATGCTCCCTGAGGCGGAAGCTCTCCTAGCGAATAGTTCGGCGGTAAATAGCGAAGCCATGGAACAAAGCATGGAAGAGGCCGGCATTATTTCACTTCGTGAGGTAGAAAATGCATCTATGGAGCAAGATGCAGACGATTTCGTGCAAGACGTGCGTAGAAACTTCCGGAGAATCCCAAGGACAATCTGCATATTAAATTATTATTTTAATTATCCTATCTCAGATTTTTTAAAATATCTGAAATGAAATTCTTATTTTTTACCGCCGTTGATCCGAATAGGATATGGCATTTGTTTATTATTATAATCGGGTATTGGTGTATGGTGATTATTCCGTAGGATCGAGTCCCGGTCGGGTCACAGTTTTTGTTATGTGTGACTTAAACCGAGTTCACATCCGATGATATGCCCATTTCCACATCGTCGTAGGTTTGCAACTGTCTATTACGCCCATCTGTAAACATCAGACCAATACGCTTGTTTGGGTTGAAATCTTACAACACAAACTTTCCTATGCGACATACGGGGTTCGGAGAGTTTACCCCTGAGAAATTTTCGTAAAACTGAGCGTCTGCTGAGAGAGAAATCGATAAAATAATTCTATATAAAATAGCAAGTAGGATGATGAATCCGGAACGAGGCTGTAGGCAGGTGTTATTAATTTAAAAATAATCGCATTTTCCGATACCGGTATTACAGAATCATTTCCGTTAACGGCAATTGTATTTCCGTTATCGAAAATTGAATTTCCAATATCGGATTTGTGTAGTTGATTTCCGTTATCGAAAATAGGCTTTTTTGATATCAAGAATAGCTTTTTCCGATATCGAAAATTGCCTTTACGATAACGGAAATTGTAATTTCGATATCGTAAATACAGCATTACCGATATCGGAAATCAATTCCGTTAACGAAAATACCGATATGGGAATTACAATTGCCGATATCGGAAATACAATTACCGTTATAGGCAATTTTAATTTAGATATGGCAATTGTAATTCCGATATCAGAAATGGTAAATTCCGATATCGGAAATTGACGAATAAAAACCACTTTTGCTTGCCATAGTGCACGACACTGGTCGTAAAAATGAAGTGTTGCAGCGAAAGGGTTAACTTAGTGTAGAACAAAACCAGTGGTTGGTTATAATGGCATTGGAATATAATTATTGGTACAAGTACTGCAGCTTGATGTGAACCTGTTGCAAAAGTAGATGCTCAACCAACTGAAGCAAATTATGCACGCAAACAGTTCCATTGTGCAAGAAGTTTGTGTTAGCCATGTCCGTCCCGTCAGTCCCTCCGTCCGAAAAGTTGTGTGTCTATCTCCTCCAACAGTTTTCATCCGAATGTTTCGAAACTTCACACGATGAATACCTATGATCGATTCGGCGTCAAATCGACATTGTATTAAAGTCCATTTTATTCGTCTAATGTTATGTTACAATACCTTGTGTGACTATCCCCCACATAGTTTTCAACCGATTGTTTCGAAACCTTACAAGATGCTTCCGATTCGGCGTCAAAATCGACCTTTTATTATTGGAGTAATGGACATTTTACGTTTTTCGTTGATTGTTTTCATTGGGGGCATCCGTGTCCCATGGACACATTTCTAGATTTATAAATGTTATATATGTGCTAATCAAAACACAGAGAGCAAAATATCTAAGATAAGTCAAATATACCTGCCGTCTACCGGTCTTTTAAATTTCGCTGCATTTCAAAATGTGTTGATCGAGCAATTTTCCCCAAGATTTGTTTTATTTTCACTTTGGCAAAATAAACAGCATGTTTACCCGTATAATTTCCATTAGAAGTCAAATTTCCCTTTGATTTGAATGCAAACGCTGGCGTTTAAATCACCCATGTCGTTTTGTACGTATTATACAAATTATAAAATAACATTTCACTAGCTTGCTGTATATACTAAACTTTGAAACCAACAATTGTATTACCCCCTTCACTACTTATAAAAATAAAACCTCACAATGAAAAACCAAAATTTCACTCAGTGTTTGCCTTACATGTTGATGTTGTTCCCAATAGTGTCAATAATTACTTTTAATGTCTAAAAGGTTATCAAAGCAATCCCATCACATTAAAGGTGTCAAATCGTAAATGTATATAATTAAACGTATTTGCTTTTAAGACATTATCGTTATAGTAGTTGTATAACAGAATACTTTATGGGCGTATTTGATCAGATAAAGGTTAAAGCGCGCCTTTCAACGTGACAAATGTTAAAAACATTGTTGGCAAATATATTCAATAAGAGAGACGAAAAAAACATTCAGAAAGAAAAACATAAATGCATACATAGAAGTGGGCACGCATTTCTTGTATTAAAATGTTCATTTATCTCTTGTCATTAAAAAATGTGGCATCGTTTTTTTGTTTTTTTACAATGTCTATAAGAAACTTATCAAAATGGTTGGTACTCAATTCATGGAACAGCTATGACTTTTAAAACAAGTATTATACACTGTAACACATGTTACCTATATCTCAGTGTTTACTGCATGTTTATTATTAATTTGGCCTTGAAGAGCAGCTAAAATTAGAATAGATGTAAGCATTTTTACCATTTATGCAAATTATTTATGCAAATTCATTTATGATGCTTTGGACTGTTCTCAATGGACTGTTTTAGTGGGGAAGCTTTTGGAACAATCTTTGGCTATATATAAACAGACTCGGAGAGCAGCTCAGCAGTTCAGTTCGGAAGATTAGTATTCAGTAAAAAGTTAATTTTGAATTGAATGCTTTTAAAATATAAAATATATTTGTGAGAGGATTTACTTATTAGTGTGCTCATTCATACATGTAATAACAGTGAAATTGGACATTTGGACTAAATCGGAAATATTGGAAATTAATTTCGACTGAAAGGACAATTAACATTTGGATTAAAGAGTCTCTTAATGTTTGGGATTAAAGAGACACTTACTGTTTTGGATTAAAGAGACACTTGCTAATGTGAATTTGTGTATTCTGTAAGTGAAAATTTTACTCCGAGTTTTAAGTTAGAACATAAAAATGTTGCATGTGCGTGCATGAATGTACGTGTTTTTCGTAGATTACTGTTGATTTATCTGAAATGTGCTACTTTGTTCTTTTGTCCTGTAAATGTGTATCTTTACATTGTACTGAAGACATATTTAACTAAAAAAAAGGTTAGCATAAGGGCACCGACAAAGCCATTATTAGTAAATATGTGGTTAAAAAATAAATTGTTTGGACACAATTTTCCATGATCGGGTCATAGCGACCTTTACTTTTGACACTGGTTGCAGAGGTTAAAGAGTAAGCGTCTGTGCAATGTTTTTCATGATCTATTCATGGAAACTTCGAGCTTTTACCTACTAATACCAAAATGCATTGGGTTATCCTGTCATCATGGTAAGTGTTTACGTAAAATTTGATTAACGAGGAATCAGAGGTTGAAGAAATATCGTTTCAAAATCAGATCATTGCGACCTTGACCTTTAACCCCAAAATGCATAGGGGTCATCCTGTCATACTGCCAGTCAACCCTTGATTTTTGGTAAGCGTGGCTGCATCGGTTGAATAGTTAACAAGGGGATAAGGCTTTTCTTGAACGGGTCATGGCGACCTTGACATATGTCCTAAAATTAATAGGAAGCACCCTGTCACCGTAGACAGCTTACCTATGATATTTGATAAACGTGGCTATACTTGAGTTCAAGCGGTGTCGTGACGGTAAGGGTTTTCATAATCAGATTATGTCGACCTTGACCTTTGACCCAATCATTCATAGGGGTCATACATCTTGTCATCATGGTCAGCCTAATCTTGACAGAACAACGTGGCTATAGAGGTTGAAGAGCTATAGTGCGGATATATTTTGCTTGATCGGACCATTGCGACTTTGACATTTTACCTCCCTACCCCAAAATGAATAGAGGTCATCATGGACAGAACCCGAGAAATGTGTGGCAATGAAGCTTGAAGAGGTTTTGCGCGGATTTTACATGATCGGAAGGTGGTAACTGGGATATTTCATGAAGGTGGCTACATAATTAAATGCTGAATGGTTATCGTACGGTAAGGTTATCATTATCGGGTCATGGCAGTCTTGACCTTAGACTTACTGACCCAAACATAACTAGGAAACATCCTCTCGACCACGGAGTCAAATCAACAAAAAGAAACATGTTTAAAGGGAGTACATCCGACTTGTTGTGTTGGTTTAGGCGAGCGACATAAAATTGACAAATAATGACTTTTTTTTTTAAAGTGTCACGACAAATATAATGAGTAATAAATGTACACCATTTCTAAACCTACTGACGACAAGTTTTTTTTTATATATATATATATATAACTTACATTTTTAAGAATCCATACTCTATAGACACAATATAAACGGCTTTAACCAGCCTGGCCAAACCCCAAAACTGGACCTTCGAAGTAAGAGTTACCAACTCATAATTGATTTTACGCATATTCAATCAAGGATATTTTAAGAACAATGCACCTATACTCTTAATCGGCACATATACAGTAGTATTATATGACCTGAACACCTGGATAACGTTTTGATACACTGATTTATAGTGAAATGTTTCCGTTATTTGGCGGGTAAGTTCTAATGTCAGAAATTTTTACCCGATGTCGCTCAAAATATATGACGAATTCAACCTGTAGACCCGAGCAACTCGGTAATTAGACCATAGTTTGACTGATATAATAGTTTTATCGCAAATAGGAACATTTAAAAAAAAAAAATAATAATTTAAGTCTGATATAACCCTTAGATCGTTTAGGGTGTTCTACGAAGGAACACAGCAATCAAGTTAAATACTCCGCCAGAGTTACCGAGTGATTTATATATTACCATTTCTTGCACAGCGGACAAGGATATCCGTCATTTTACCGGGGCTAGATATTTCCATCTCACCCTAGGGGCGAGATAAAATTCACGCGCGCCAACATCCGGTATGCAGGAAAATATGTAAAACGTTAGTAGCTTGCGGCGTCGACGCACAACATGTCTCTGATATGCAAGAAAAAGAATCTATCATGGGTATTAGGTTCAGATAGGGAATTTCAACCCTCGGTATAAGTGTTTTAATCGGAACTTCGGCAGAGCCTCGGTTCCGAAAAAAACACTTATACCTCGGGTTGGAATTCCCTATCTTCATCGGATACCCATGAACGATTCTTATAATATGATAGAAGTGGGCAGTATGGCATCATCTTTTTTTATATATATATTTTTATTTAATTTTTTAGATAAAATTGTAGAAAATTGAAGAGCAAAAGTAACATTAACTCGAAAAATACACGATAACTTATCTAGCTATCGCGTGGCAGAAATATGCCACCATACACAACTATACCATATATGCCGTCGACCTTTCATTTGGGAGATACTACACTAACTATAGGGTGGTATTCTAAGCTGATAAGCTAATCCTGATACCATTGTTCTAACATTGGTAAATGGCAGTCATAAATGTATCTCCTAATCGTGTTTTAACAAAACAGCAGTAAAATGATCGTGGGTATAACCATTGAACCGTCAGTATGTATCAATTTGACACGGATACAGTTTCATTTAACACAATTTATCTTTAATCGCAACAATTGGATTAATTTCATATTTTTCAAAAAATATCAATCAGACAGTAGAGCTATTGTGTTACGCGAACTTACATGTGTAACGAATTCATTGTACCCAATAATTCTGATTTGTATTAAAGTGCCCCTGACATGTAGTGGCGAAACACCGTATAAAGCCTTAAAAAACAAATGATTTTGCGACCACGCCCGCAATATTTAGTACACTAAATACACGTGATTCTAGAATGTAGTTTAATAGTAAAGAACTTGAACGGTATGTTGTAAACCATTATCGCAAGTCAGAACGCATGTGAAATTAAATGTGCTCTACTTTAAAGAGTGTCAATGTTTAGGAAAATATTTTAATGTGACTTTTATATCATCTCCATTATTTCAATAATTATTTTAACATATATATGTTAAGAAACTAATCCGCCAAATAACAGTGTTTATCAAAACTCTATCCAGGTGTTCAGGTCATATACTAATGTATATGTGACGATTAAACATATTGGTTTATTCACGAGTTCTTAAAATACCCGTGATTATGCGTAAATGAATTATGAGTCGGTAACTCGTAATTCGACGCTCCAATTCTGGGGTTTGGCCTGGCTAGTTAAAGCCGTTTATATGGTGTCTATATAGTTTGGATTCTCAAAATATTTAAGTTATATAATATACATCAGTAGGTTTAGAAACGGAGTACATCTGTTGTAAAATGTCCTGTTGATGGCGGGATAGGGACTTTAATCTTTTAAACTGCACCCTGATGATGAAAATAACAGTAAATGCAAACACACCGCGCCTATATGTGAATACTGATGTAGAAACACTGCGCTCACACCGTACAAGACACCCGGGTATTATATATCTACATATGCTAACACCGTGCACGGCATCCTGTGTATTATATATATCTACAGATGACAGATAAGCGTTATCTGCCCTTTGTTGCGATCACCCCATGGATGGGTAACTTTACATTCCTCTTACAAAATAAGCCGATTTGAGCGGGAATTTATTGTAAACCATACCAAATACAAACATATTTCTCTAATTAGACGGTATTTTACTCATTCAATGACAATATTTTAACACTAAGTTAAACACGACTCAAACCAGATTAGAAGGCTTAGTGTATAACAACATACACGGGTGTTGACGAAACGAGCGAAATAAGCGGGTATTGAAGGCTATATTTAAAAAGCGTAAATGTTGAATTTTAGCCAAAATACCAGATTGTTTTCATTGACCGTTTCGTCAATGGTAGCTACCTATAATTTTAACAAAGAAGAAGAAGAAAATGAACAAGAAATTTGAAATCCATATTCCCAAACAAGTTCATTTCAATAATTTAAAGTATATATATTTCCAAAAGGTATCTCTGCAAGAATTAAGAAATGAATTGACCAACATTCAACATGTTTGCGACCTGAAAAGTAGCTTAAGATCGATCATGGAAGCGCAGACATGGCCAAATAAACAATTAAATGTGCGTTTTCTATTTTCATTATTTCAACTTATAAGGAAAAACCGACCATTGTTGTACATCTATTAAACAAATCGATGGTTTAACTCAGCACTGCTGTATCTTCTTCTGTATGTACATGCAGTTACAACAGTGTTGCGTTATACCATCGAAATGTTGATGCCATATAATCAAAGTAAATTGTTCCTATGTACCATATATCATATGTCAAGTATATATTTTTCACATTTGTCCGTGGCCGAGTGGTTAGAGTCTCTGACTTTACTTGCCCCTCACCGCTGTGGGTTCGATCCCTCCGGGGCCTAGGAATCTTTATGCGAGGAAGCTATCCAGCTGGCTCGCGGAATGTCGGTGGTTCTAACCAGGTTCCCGCCCGTGCACTAAAATTGCCCGGAGGGGCACCTGGGGTCTTCCTCCACCAACGGAAGCTGGAAAGTCGCCATATGATCTTAGCTGTTGAAGCGACTATAAACTCCAAAACAATCCAATTGTTTCACATTTACAAATCAGTTCATAAATACGGGCATACGAATCGAGAATTGTTTTCCACGCATTGTTGAGGTAAGATGTTTTATACAATATGCGGTGTGGTCATGTTACTTTGTTTCTATTTTACGGATTCATGGATCATAACGTCGACCTGCCCTCTATACAACACTAGGACCTTACAGTGTCGAGGTTCCACCACAAGATACATTGATAACATATTTCTATAGCACTAGAGAAAAATACGAGAACGTGCGCATGTTTCAGCGGTCCGGGTGAACTATATTTTTTGTACTATGTTTACTATCCAAAACGCTGGGTACACAGTATCTAGTTACTTTCTATTTCAGTAGACCGCCAAAACAATACTTCCACTGAAGGTGATGAATACCTTAAATTCTAAGTCAAACAAAGGGCCATAATTCTGTAATACATTAGGCAATCAACAATGGGTGATGCAGAGGGACATAAGGTCATCCAATTGTTATGTGTATATGAAGTTTGGGAACAACCCATTCAAAACTGTTGAAGAATACAAGTAAGAAACATGTATTAAGGGACACGACGGGGCGCGACGCGACAAAATAGGTTACGGGACACGACGCAACGCGACGTGACGGACAGCGTGATTCCTATATATAAATTAGCCTCAACTTCACTTTGTGAAAGCGGGGGTATAAAAAGGGTGTTGGTGTTTAACAAATATTAGACAACGTTTGTATATGCTAGTTTTTTAATTATTATTATTTATTTGCCCCTTTGCAATAGTTGTACAAACCACAGATTTGCATCCTCACGATGCTGGGTACATACGTATAGTTTTATTTTTGGTATATGCTGTTGACGATTTTGAAGATTGTCAGTTTCGAGTTTCCCAGCTGAAATCATCAAACTGCTCTGTGACATTGCTAATTGATCGTGTACCTTGCAAATGTGTGTGTATCGTGTACCTCGCAGATCCTCTGTCCCATCAGGAATGCTTCAAGTCATGACCAACATAGTGTAAATTGGCCAGTTATGAAATATATGTAATTGGCCAGTTGTGAAATGTGAAATACTCTTGAAATCAAGAATGAAATATTCGTATTATACTCATGTCGCACCCAATGATGTCCACATTTTAATTTGCAGGTAACACAAAATCAAGATGGACTGATGGAAATCTACTCTTTTTTTCTAGAATATGCAGCGGTCCTTTTTTTTCTTGCTCAGGAACTACACCACACTGGATGTTTACGACGTAATGCGATAGTTTCACCAAACACATGATACAGGGGCAACTACTCGCACAAAACATGTTTCATATACAAGCAGAGTTATAATCGCCGGAAAATAGAAACGGCCTGAGAAAGCAGTTTCTCTAAGAAAGCGTTCCCAGTAACAAGAGAAACATATGGACGGAACGGCACAGACATATCATCATCATATCATCATATTTATTTTAAAGAAATGACAAATAATGAATACCCTTCTTTTTTCAGTTGTTATTTTTTCTATTATTGTTTTTTCCTTAGTTGAATTGAATTGCATTGAATTGAATTGGATTTTATAGTCGCACCAACAGCTAAGGTCATATGGCGACTTTCCAGCTTCCACTGGTGGAGGAAGACCCCAGGTGCCCCTCCGGGCAATTTTTTGTGCACGGGCGGGCACCTGGGTAGAACCACCGACGTTCCGCAAGCCAGCTGGATAGCTTCCTCACATAAAGATTCCTAGGCCCCTGAGGGATCGAACCTACAGCGGTGAGGGGCAAGTGATTGCAAGTCAGAGACTCTAACCACTCGGCCACGGACGCCCCCTCCTTAGTTGAAAATAATAATTAAGTGATCTTTACTGAAAATGAGAGAATTGATTGAACTGAGGTTTTAAGGCGCACCAACACAGGAAAGGTTATATGGCGCCTAACAGGAACGAAACATGCCAGGCTCATCCTCCATGTACATCGAGATAAAATATGGAACCTTCTCACCCTAAACTGCAGAGTTGCTGCAAATTCTATTGTAGAATGAATGAATTAATGAAGTTTTACGGCACGTCAGCACATACATATGTCATATTGTGCGCACTCCATTTACGCTGGAGCCACGTTATTGTTTTTCTGCACTGCTTTAGTGATATGAGCAAGATGGCACCTGAAACAATGCAGGGGTCATGATGAAGACCTTTAATGAGCATGAACAAAAAATGATAAAATGAACATGAAATTGGGAGTGGGGGGTGGGGGGTCTACCCCTCTGCCTTCCACTCCAACGGGATCTGCAGTGGCAATCTCTCCCAAAGGTCATTACATTGTGTATGTGTATGCAAGGAACGACAGCTCTGTGTAGAGATTGCTGCAGTGGCCCTAGTTTTTGCCCTGTAACCAAACGGAGCCCCCGGAACCACACGGGGAAAATGAAAGAAAGAAAGAATGAGCTTTTAAAATGTATTATTTATGTTTATAATTAGAAATATATCAACATTTTATTATTTATGTAAGGTGTGAAGAGGGTAGGTCCTCCCCGACCCTCTCACTCCTATGACGGCGAGAATAAACGGGTCAGAATAAACGGGTCACCATATGGTGGTCCTCCCCGACCCTCTCACTCCTATGACGGGGAGAATAAACGGGTCACCATATGGTGGTCCTCCCCGACCCTCTCACTCCTATGACGGGGAGAATAAACGGAACACCATATGGTGGTCCTCCCCGACCCTCTCACTCCTATGACGGGGAGAATAAACGGGTCACCATATGGTGGTCCTCTCCGACCCTCTCACTCCTATGACGGGGAGAATAAACGGGTCACCATATGATGGTCCTCCCCGACCCTCTCACTCCTATGACGGGGAGAATAAACGGGTCACCATATGGTGGTCCTCCCCGACCCTCTCACTCCTATGACGGGGAGAATAAACGGGACACCATATGGTAGTGTCCTCCCCGACCCTCTCACTCCTATGACGGGGAGAATAAACGGGTCACCATATGGTGGTCCTCCCCGACCCTCTCACTCCTATGAAGGGGAGAATAAACGGGTCACCATATGGAGGTCCTCCCCGACCCTCTCACTCCTATGACGGGGAGAATAAACGGGTCACCATATGGTGGTCCTCCCCGACCCTCTCACTCCTATGAATGGGAGAATAAACGGGTCACCATATGGAGGTCCTCCCCGACCCTCTCACTCCTATGACGGGGAGAATAAACGGGTCACCATATGGTGGTCCTCCCCGACCCTCTCACTCCTATGAAGGGGAGAATAAACGGGTCACCATATGGTGGTCCTCCCCGACCCTCTCACTCCTATAACGGGGAGAATAAACGGGTCACCATATGGTGGTCCTCCCCGACCCTCTCACTCCTATGACGGGGAGAATAAACGGGTCACCATATGGTGGTCCTCCCCGACCCTCTCACTCCTATGACGGGGAGAATAAACGGGTCACCATATGGTGGTCCTCCCCGACCCTCTCACTCCTATGACGGGGAGAATAAACGGAACACCATATGGTGGTCCTCCCCGACCCTCTCACTCCTATGACGGGGAGAATAAACGGGTCACCATATGGTGGTCCTCTCCGACCCTCTCACTCCTATGACGGGGAGAATAAACGGGTCACCATATGATGGTCCTCCCCGACCCTCTCACTCCTATGACGGGGAGAATAAACGGGTCACCATATGGTGGTCCTCCCCGACCCTCTCACTCCTATGACGGGGAGAATAAACGGGACACCATATGGTAGTGTCCTCCCCGACCCTCTCACTCCTATGACGGGGAGAATAAACGGGTCACCATATGGTGGTCCTCCCCGACCCTCTCACTCCTATGAAGGGGAGAATAAACGGGTCACCATATGGAGGTCCTCCCCGACCCTCTCACTCCTATGACGGGGAGAATAAACGGGTCACCATATGGTGGTCCTCCCCGACCCTCTCACTCCTATGAATGGGAGAATAAACGGGTCACCATATGGAGGTCCTCCCCGACCCTCTCACTCCTATGACGGGGAGAATAAACGGGTCACCATATGGTGGTCCTCCCCGACCCTCTCACTCCTATGAAGGGGAGAATAAACGGGTCACCATATGGTGGTCCTCCCCGACCCTCTCACTCCTATAACGGGGAGAATAAACGGGTCACCATATGGTGGTCCTCCCCGACCCTCTCACTCCTATGACGGGGAGAATAAACGGGTCACCATATGGTGGTCCTCCCCGACCCTCTCACTCCTATGACGGGGAGAAAAAACGGGTCACCATATGGTAGTGTCCTCCCCGACCCTCTCACTCCTATGACGGGGAGAATAAACGGGTCACCATATGGTGGTCCTCCCCGACCCTCTCACTCCTATGAAGGGGAGAATAAACGGGTCACCATATGGAGGTCCTCCCCGACCCTCTCACTCCTATGACGGGGAGAATAAACGGGTCACCATATGGTGGTCCTCCCCGACCCTCTCACTCCTATGACGGGGAGAATAAACGGGTCACCATATGGTGGTCCTCTCCGACCCTCTCACTCCTATGACGGGGAGAATAAACGGGTCACCATATGATGGTCCTCCCCGACCCTCTCACTCCTATGAGGGGGAGAATAAACGGGTCACCATATGGTGGTCCTCCCCGACCCTCTCACTCCTATGACGGGGAGAATAAACGGGACACCATATGGTAGTGTCCTCCCCGACCCTCTCACTCCTATGACGGGGAGAATAAACGGGTCACCATATGGTGGTCCTCCCCGACCCTCTCACTCCTATGAAGGGGAGAATAAACGGGTCACCATATGGTGGTCCTCCCCGACCCTCTCACTCCTATGACGGGGAGAATAAACGGGTCACCATATGGTGGTCCTCCCCGACCCTCTCACTCCTATGAAGGGGAGAATAAACGGGTCACCATATGGTGGTCCTCCCCGACCCTCTCACTCCTATGACGGGGAGAATAAACGGGTCACCATATGGTGGTCCTCCCCGACCCTCTCACTCCTATGAAGGGGAGAATAAACGGGTCACCATATGGTGGTCCTCCCCGACCCTCTCACTCCTATGAAGGGGAGAATAAACGGGTCACCATATGGTGGTCCTCCCCGACCCTCTCACTCCTATGACGGGGAGAATAAACGGGTCACCATATGGTGGTCCTCCCCGACCCTCTCACTCCTATGAAGGTGAGAATAAACGGGTCACCATATGGTGGTCCTCCCCGACCCTCTCACTCCTATGAAGGGGAGAATAAACGGGTCACCATAAAAACAATCATATGTAAGAGGCATGAGTATGATGAAAGAAGAGCGGAATCAATCGAGCTTCAAATTGTGGGTGATGTATTAATGCATAAGCTTTGACTACGCTTTTGTATCCGAAATCAATAGAGAAAAGTAGCCCGGATTCGCTCACCACATAACCTTGGCACTGAGGGGGAAATCCAAACAAGTGCATACATTAAAATATCGAGACATTTTATAACAAAATCCAGCAATTATCGTCGTGTGACAAAAAGCGAAATCTTTCAGTTGGCATTAGTGTGCACATCTTTAAAAGTTAGCAGTGAGTACGTATGTGTTATAGTCAGGACTTTATAAACGTCACGACACACACTTGACAGTCACCAATTTAATTGTATATACTAATTCAAAATAAATCAACATAAAACGTATCTCTTATCAAAGTAAATTTGTCCTAATTCTAACAGTTAAATGTAGCAGAATTCAAACTGCCAAAACATGAGTCTAGCGGACTGGTGATTGCAAGCTTAAAAGTGCCTAAAACATAGACATGACTTCAACTCAAGACTTGCTTATAGACTCCTCGGAACACGGAGCGGGTCCATTTTATACATGATCTCTCGCGACAACAGCCGTGAGAATCTGTCCAGACTGACACAATGGTTCCTGACTTATTGCCGCTAATGTGGCCAACATTCAATCTCTTGTGACACCAGTATGTGGTTCAGCTTTTGATCTGACACAAATTATACTCATAAATAGCAGCCATATGGCTTATACATGACAACAATCAGCGCTACCGGTATTTTTAATGAGATTGTTGGACATATAATATAGAATGATGAAATACCGACTACGACTTAGGTGTATATTCTCAGTAAACAGCACATCAGATATTAATTATATGGCTGTATTTATGTAACTGACCAAATGCACGCACGTGTCGCACAGCTGCCTTAAAGACATCACACCAGAATCAAAAGATCAAGGACACTTTACAGCTAGAGAGGATCACAAACTTGTTAATCCTCTACTGTGGAAAATATTTATTGAGGCCCTGACATAATTTTGTATAAAACTACAATGTGCAATGTTTCTTTACAATTGATAAATGTTCATTTTACTGTTTCGAATAGAAACATTAAAATATGGCAGATTAAAAAGGTAAAATCTGCAAATTCAATACTAAAAATATTGAAATTAAATCATGTTGGTACTGTTACACATACAATTTAGAAATAATTAAATCGGATTTAAAATTGTTTGTCGGGGCCTCATAATATAACGGTACATACCAATCTCCAATTTTGCATGAAGTTCTCGTACTTCTCACAATGCATGAAAAAAACAATCATAATTATGCCCCCACTATTTCTGTAGGATGGATTAGGCTGGTGGGATGTCTTTAAGCCAAGTACTGATGCCGCTACCATCATTTCGGTCAACAATATGCTAACCAATATAATGAAACACGAAGTCTATATTATGTACTTTGATAGGATGCGAGATACTATAAGATATTTCAATATATGATCCAAAAACAATAAAACCAATACGACTTTAACACGCGTATGGCTGAAGTTTAACTTAGACCTTTCACGAAAGTGGAGCGAGCATATAGTGTTACTCTTGCCCATCAGTAAGAAAATAAATTACATTAAGTAAAGTCCATTTCTCTGACACCGGTAGTCGTACTGTCAAACTCTACCAAGTTTCATGAAAACCAGATCACCAATTTAGCCGAGAGGAAAATAAATCGGGACGGACGGACAAGACGGCAACTAGATGCGCGTCAAAAATTTCGGGGAGCTTGAAAATCAGATATGTACATTAATCTGTTAGATATCTATCTCACATGTTATATGTCACTGGTTATAGGAAAACGAGTATGTTAGTTATGAGGCTGAACTCACCCCCTCCCCCCCCCCACACACACACACAACCCCCCCCCCCCAACCACACCCACCCACCATTTTGGTACGCAGTATTCAGGGCGTTTTATGCGGTATTCAGTACGCACGAGCCTGGTACGCAGTACTCGCACAACACACTATTTAGTATTTAGTACTCATAAAAATGTATTTTTAAAACCAAATATGTACAAAAAAAATCATAAAATGTAAATAAAGGTCTAATTTTGATAATAGGGCCTTCATTCATCTAGCAGATCCCCGCTCTTAGATGTTTTAGGTCATCATGCAAATTAGTTATTGCCCTTTGTAATTTTATACTTAGACTTTTTGTCCGGAGCTAATAGTATTCAGTACTCGGTCTCTAAAATAAGGAGTATTCAGTACTCGGTGGGGAGGTTACATCCTCAGTTATAGGTAAACGAGTATGTTATAGTTCATAAATTCTAACAGGCAGTGATGTTGATTAGCCCAGTGGCTAGTGTTAAAAGGGCCTTAATTCGAGTCCCTGTCCGGCTGTACATTTTTAGCACTGTGACAATTTGGCAATCATTGCAGTAGTATAAATAGTGGGGGTTCTGGCGTAGTTTTCCGCCCTCGCGACAAACAATCAAATAGTTATCAGATGTCTCCAGATGCCCCTACACAATTGCAAGCACCAAATGGTGACGGCATATTTGATATCAGACATCTTTTACAACTGTATAAACTGCTTAATTGGCCTCCGCTTAGGAAAAACTTTACCCAAACACCCACTATCTATTAATAAGTACTGATAAAGGTGATCCTTTGAGAGCAACTAACACAATTAAGAGAGTAAAGCAGCAGTCTCGGTTTTATTGAGTCTGTTCATGAGAAGTAATGAAAGAAGCAACACTTCTCACGCCCCCTAGCACCGGCTTAAGCGGTATTCTACTTCAAAGCCACCTATATTGGGCTCGTTGGTCCCAAAGGACCAGTAAAAAATAACACTACTGATTCGTAGCTACTACTGATTAACCTTAGTTAATCACCCTCTGCTTAGGAAGAACTTTGCCCAAACCCTCACAATCTATTAATGTTTGTAAATAACTAAAACATTTGCAATTGATCAGGCAAAGTCAGACGGAACCGGACAGTAGTCTTCATCATCGCTGCACGTATCGTTTTTTACCATGGAGGATTTTATTTTCCTTCACTTTGATATTTTGTATTTCAGTTCAAGAAGCTCTTCTCTGTTACTATCCAGCTCACGTTCATAATTATCAATTTCGGCCAGCAATCGTCTTAGCTTATTAACTTTGCTTTTTTTGGTACCCATAAAATCATCACGAACTGCTTCATATTCTACTTGGAGTTGCTTAACTCTCATCAATTCTCTTCTATATTTATCTTTTAAACTATTAAGTTTTCTGCAAACCTTTTCTAACTTTTCTTGTTCCATTATATATAATAATACTATATATAATTAGTTTAAAACCCTTATTTAATATTTTCAATATCCTTAAATGGAACCCAACTATTGAAATCTTCATTGTAACCCTTCCATTTAATCAATGCTTGTTTCTTTTTGTAATCGCGTCGTATTACTTTTTTAATCCTGAATATTTCTTGCTTTGCTTTTATCATTTCTAATTCATAAAAGCTTCCATCAATGTTTTGGTTGTTTAAATCTTTTATTTTGTACGTCACAGGATTTGTATATTGAATTTCATCAACAACAAATATTTCTTCAGTCCAGTTTGGAGTATAACCTTTCTCAAACGTTCTTTTATATTTGCTTATTCTAACATTATCCCCTATTTTAAACTTTGGCTTAATTTGATTACTTCTCATTTTTGCATACAAGTTGAAATACACCATTCCTTCATTATTTTCATCATTTGCTTCAGTCGGTGTCATTTTAATACTCCGATGTTTTGTGCTATTATACTTGTCAACCATTTCTTGTAACACGTCTAAATATGTGTTTGTATTGTTTGCTGCGAAATATTTCCACATCCTCTCTTTTAATGTTCTGTTAAATCGTTCAATTACTACAGCTTTTCCAAAATTAATGCTTGAATATTTTATTGTAAAATTCTACTCCCTGGTCAACTCACAGCAGTTTACATTGTTTTCCCAGACTTATGATTTTTTGGAACGCTTTAGTAATTTCTAAACCAGTTTTATTTGGAACCGGCACAACCCAAGAAAATTTACTAAACACGTCAATAACAGTAAGCAAGTATTTAGTACCTTTATTATACTTTGAAAACGATTGCATACCAACCAAGTCAGCAGACCATATTTTATCAATTTCATTAACAATCACACGGCGTTGAGTGAACTTTCTTCGTATAGGTTTATGAAGTTCATCTGCTAACTTGTCAGTCCATTTCAACGCATTTTCTTGTTTTTTGATGCTCCAAGACCAAGTTTGTTTTTAGTACTAATAACCGGCTTAACAATTAAATTCTTAGCGATTTTTTCCCCCAAGTGATTTAGACTTACTTGTTTTTAAACCGGCCAGCATGCTTTTATCACACATTGACTTATTACTAGGATTTTCGTTATAACAATAATCATGCTCTTTGCAAACATCATCTAACTCATTTGTCGGTTCTCCGCTATCAAGCGGATTACCCGGACCGCAATATTTATAACCAGGAATTGTTAACCTCTTTTTAGGTAATAAAGGAAGTAACACTTTATGAATATCAATATTTCCACCTTGTGTACTTTTAACAAACTGTGTTTTGGTAATACCACAAGACGCACATGTTGCTTTTAACATTCATCTGCCATTTTTTGTTACGACATACCGAGGGTTAATATTTTCAGTAACCATTTTTTCTTTTATACAACAACTCATATATAATATGATTAGACTAAACTTTGTTTAGCCTAAACTTCGTTTACAAAATATGATTTTATGATGTTTTCATTTTCTACTGGTTTGTAAGGCTTTTTTAATAATTTGTAAAGAATATCATACGTACTATTTCCTTCTTGTAACTTTTTAATGAAGAATAGACAGAAATATCGACATAGAACACTTGTTTTATCTTGATACTGAATAGTGTTGTATTTCATATTATGTATGTGCGCTAAAACTTCTTTTGGTGGACTCAGACCAACGGATCGAAGTAATAATTATCATAGTAACAAGTCCAGTGTGTGCCAGGTCCAGTATGATCATCAAGATTAATAATACCAGATTTTTGTTTATTTTGTTTTATTGGTAATTTGATTTTGCTGTACACCCCACTGAATTTGTGTATACCTAACTGCTTAACCCACTTTAGTATGTCTAAGTTAGAGATAGGCTCGTTTTTCATTTTATTTTTTTTTTACGAATGGGATACTTCTATATGGTCTAATTTGTGAGTCTACTTGTAAACCATTTCCAAGATCAACTCTCAATCCTTTTCCCTTTCTGCCTACTTGTAAACCTTTTCCAGTTAAGCCGCTAACAAGAGATCCAATCAATGGAATTTCTAATGATGCAAGCAGTCCAAGAAATCCTCCATCTTGTCGTTGCTGCTTTGTCAAGGCTATAGGACAACAACCTTTAGACTTTATCATCGTGTTTCTTTGTGCAAGTGTTAATTTATTTGATCCAAGAAGTGCTTGTTTTTTTTCACTATGAATAGTTACCATCCCATTTCCAAATAGTTTACCAATTCCAGTACTTGCCAAGCCACTTAGTGCTCCTGTTGCCAGAGGCCCTAATATTTTTGGAACAAATTTTGCTACTGTTGATTATAGTTTTAGTCAACAAACCAGCTAATGCTCCCAAAAAGCCCCCGTTTTTAGACTGAGATCTCATTTGTGTTTTTGATATATTTATATCTAACCCGCGTCCGTCGTTTATTGCTTTCTTAATATTTTTAATTTGAGTTGTTTTTAACAACAAAAGAAAATTCCCAGTTAGTTGATTATTCTTTAGCCTGATCGTTAATTCACTTTTGTTTTCATATGCTTTTGCCAGACTTCGTTTCTGACCATCTGTCAAATTTACTGAATAATTTTGATAAGTCATATATATTATAAGTTAGATTAAAAAATAACTAGTTCATTTCCAAAATATTAATAACAACATATTCCTCGTATAAGACTAAAGCATAAACTTTATATGGGGCAGCAGGAGGTATATTTAATTTATATCTTAAAGTTAGTTATTTTTGATCAACACTGACTTCTTCTTTACCTTTGCACTTTAAATCGAAATATATCATACCAAAAATATATATAAAAGTATTTATATTGAGTAAAGTTCCAGTGTCTTTATCTTTTTGTTTGTAAGAATAATTAATGACATCTCTATATATCCTGATGATATTATCATGACTGTATTCAGTCTCTGGATAATAAATTCCGTTTCCAGCTTCTAATCTAGATGAATGCAAATAGCAATTAGTATTATTAGCATTTAGTTTAAAAGTATCTAAAAGATGAGGATTTTGGTCTTGGCTAGAACTCTTGTCGGTCCTTTGCAAATACACAAAAACATGTTTCGGATTTTTAACACCAGCCGTTATTCTAAATGAGGTCTCGGTCGCTTGACTACTTCCACTTTCTGTATCATTTCACGAAGATAAGTCCATCTTGTTTTTGTCATGTGATTTGTCATTACATAACTTATACCATCTTGGTTAAATATCATTCTAGGTATCCACAAAACTAATTTATTAATAACTACTCGGCCATCATCACCACTTGATTTGAAAATTAACACATTATCATCTGTCAGTTGCAAGTTAATTTGGATCTTACTAGGAGGAAGCATGTTTGTTTCTAAGCCTTTAAAAAAGGAATATTTGTTTAATGGAATTATAGAATTAACTTTACTATTAGCTATGATTAAAGTATGGCGATTAGCAAACCCTTGATTATAAGTATCTTCATCATTTCGAGATTCTGCAGCATTCGTAATGTCTAAAAAAAAGTATTCGTTTGTTCCGGTTGATTTTGCATAATTGCTAGACATTTCTAGTAAATTTTTGACATTAATAAATCTATGACGATTATTTCCATCGTAAACTGATTTTCCATTTTGCTTCACTTGCATATGATTGATTAATGAAGCTGCATCGTTAATTAAAGCAATTATGTCAGCGTCTACGAAAGCGGCTCCATCAGCAAGCTTGTTTACCTGAAAACCGATTTCAAAATATGCGTTATACCAATCAAAGTGAGAACTTCTATCATTTATTGTAAATTGTTAACTGCTTTTTATTTGTCTGGTATTATTTACAGGTAATACTACAGGAGCATCTAATTGAATAGGTTTATATTCCTATCGTGTATTATATTTTTCACTTCTAAACATCTGTATATACTATTGATTAGATTATTTTCTATTAATTAATCTATTTATTCTTGCATGAACATTTGTGCTTTTGATTCCCCTCCCGGAAAGTAATCTATTAATTCTTTTTTCTTCAGTTATATCATCAGCAACAACTTTAGCTGTATCTTTTGTGGCAGCTTTTGTAAGTTCTTTTACAATTATTATCTCACCTTTTGGTTTAGGTTTAATAACTGAAACTAATTTATCAGCAGCCATTTTTCCTACTTCATCTCCAAGTTTTTTAGAACCACTCTCTATGATTTGTTTTCCAGCAGTTTCTAATGTTTTCTTGCCTGCTGTTTTTACAGACTAACTAAATATTTTTGATTCAACCTTTGAAAAAATGTCAAATATACCAGCTCCAGTTAATCGGTCAACTCGAGTATATGTTCCTGTACTAGTGTCATAAACTTTTTTTAAACATGCCATATAACATATATTACATTAATTCCTTTAAAACAAATCGAAATGATGTATGAACTCCATTTAAATTAATAATTTTGCCAGAGAAGTCGGTTATGTAAATATTAATACTGTTAATGATCGTTTTGTTTACCTCACAGAATCCGACTCTTATCGGTTCATCTTTAAAATGATACGATCTCGTAAGATCAGCTGTGCTTATTTCATAAATAATATCCCCGTATAATCCATCAACAATAGAATTACTTATCAAATCACAGTGAATATACAATGTATCGATAGAATTTGTTATGTTTGGTGTTACAGTTCCAAATTTAGTTTCCCTGATAACTGCATCTTTATCAAACCCGATTAAGGTGAGAAAGTTTGTTTCTCTTAAACCAAGCAAGAAATTATTATGAATGGTAACCAAACATTTGAAACTTGATAAATCAAACTCAGTTTTTATCGGGACAGGCGAGTCATCAGTTAAGTCATCGTTTACAGTCAATGCTTCTTTTATATAATTATCAATATTAGCATAACTATAATTTCCATTTGCAAAATTAATAGTTTTCCAATCTGTTCCATTGTGATACCTTATCACTTTGTTATTAAAATCTTCACTAATGTTATACCATGAGTAAGTCATAGAATTAATCTTATCGAGTCCAATGCGATACTGTTTGTTTTTGCCTAATACTAATGGTCTGTCAGACAAGTTGTAAAATTACTCGGTGTATTTGAGCTATTAATTATTGACGCTTTTTCTGATGACAATATAATTTTTTGTTCCATTTAACATAGGATAGATTAAATGAAATGCTTAAGTAGTTTAGCTACTTAAATTCTATTATATATATTGGTAGATAAATTAACTACCTAAATAAAACATTTTAAAACTTGATTTTTCAAAACTGAAAACTTGGGTAGTGTTATTTTTTACTTCTGATCCGACAAATAATGGTATTCCTTCTGCTAGAAATAGTTTCAATGTTTTTTTTATTGTTTGTTTGTTATTTTCTAGTTTTGGATGTAATAACTTTTGCTGGTTTGCATTCTCGAGAAAAAAACGATTACGTCCCCTCCTCTATAAGTAAAGTCTATTTCAAATATATAGCGTACGGATTTACGAATAATGAGCCCTACATCAATAAAAACAAAATATTCCCCAGTATTTATAAATGGGTCGGTTGCAAGAGTAAACGCTTTGAGAAAATAATTATGAGTGGTTCTTTCAAGTGGTTTTCGCGTCGGGTATGATACATAATTAACGCCATCATCCATAATGATTATTCCGTCTATTCTTGCTCCAAACATTATAATCCGACTTGCATATTCTACTCTTAATGTCAGCTCGCCAATTACACCAAGAATTGCCGCATGGCGACTACCAGACTTTTGATAAAACTGTTTCAAAAAAGCTATTTCATGATCAAAAGCTGTGTTTCTTTTTTCCTGTGCAGATTGGTCAACCATTTTCTTTTTGATATCTTCAAATTCTGTGCTGATATCGTCGACGTTAGTGTTTATCTGCCCATTGATATTTTAATTTGAGTTATTTCTTCGGTAAAAGCAGTTCTCATTTGTTTTGAAGCATCAGCAATAGCAGTTTCTAGTTCATTTTTATCAACCATTTGTTTATTGATTTCTCCAGTCCGTGTATTAATATTTTGAACACCAGATCTTATTTGTTCACTTAATTTCTTGTAGTTTTCACTCTCTTCCAGTCCATCTTCTTTCTTTTCTAACTCTTTTAAAGCATCACCCAGAAGTTTTATTTTTTAAACCGTTTTGAATTTCAATCATTTTCTCACGGTTTGTCTGTAATTGCTTCTGTATCAGACTTAGTTTATCATCAACACCTGTTGTCAAATTTTTCATTATATCTGGAATTTTATCAATATTACAATCACGTATGATCTTTGCTACCTTTCTAACAGTAAATTGCTTTGTTGCTGCATCATCTGCTTTTCCGGATTACCAACATTGATAATTTTATTATTACCCATGTTGAGATTACTTCTTAAAACATTTTCCTGGTTTTTACCCTTGTGAAGATAATTAACCAAATGTTTTTTTGTTTTACATACTCATACAGCACACTATTCACCAGTGAAGTTTCTTTTGACCAACTTTCTAGGGCGATCAAGATACAGGAAGTCGTACCGCTTGTCAGTTGCTTTTTTATATTGATATTTGCTGACATTTTGTTCGTTGGAAAGAATACCCAGCTCACGAATAATTGGAGTCGCAAAAAAGATGTAATGAGAGCAGTTCAAACAAATGTCTCTGGAAGTTTTGTAATAAGATTGAGATAAATAAATTACACAACAATGTTTATGTCTTCCCTGGATAAAATAATTAATAATATCGTTTTGATTGCGCTCGCAAACATAATCATCAACAAGAGGCCCAAGAGGACCTGTGGACGCTCTACTGGCTAACATGGCTCTTATAACATCAATGAAGCGAGTGACTGCCATTTACGTTTTTTTTGAAAGTTTCGGGCAAAAAACAGCTTTTGAACTAAATCAAGGGCCATAACTAAAGAATCTGTTAAAGTTTGGTAAAGATCAGATGAAAAATGAAGGCGCTACCGTATTAACGAGGCAAAATATAGAATTTTTAACTGAATCAAGAGCCATAACTCCTCTGCTACTGGTCCGACTAGTCCAACATAGAGCTAAAAAAAAAATGGAAAAAAAATATGAATGAAATAAAAAAGTAAAATAAAAAAAATAATGAAAAAATGAAATAAACAAGAGGTCAATGACCTTGCAGCTCTACTGATAGATTTTTGATAGCTAGGTCAACATTCCTGTGAAGTTTCATGAAAATCCATCAAGTTGTTTCATAGGAGTAGTTGCTACAAGTTTTCATTATATAACTCTATGTAAACAAAGATGGCCGCTGGCGGCCATGTTTAATGTCAAATCAAAATATTTTTTGACAAGGATCAACATCATGTCATACTGATCATTTCAGAAAAAGTCCCATATCAATATCACTTACAGTTTTCAAGAAGTAGTCGCTACAAACTTGAATTTGAAAATCTATTTTTAGCCATGGCGGCCATCTTGAATTTCCGGCCGACCTGAAATTTTTCTAGGATCAATAAGACATCAAGAGCAACATTCCTGTAAAGTTTCATGAAAATCCGTCGAGTAGTTACAGAGGAGTAGTCGTTACAATTTTTTAGTAAATAACTCTATGTAAACAAAGATGGCCGCTGACAGCCATGTTTAACATTGAATCAAAACGATTTTTGACAAGGACCAACATCATGACATGCTGATCATTTTAGAAAAAGTCCCATATCAATATCACTTATAGTTTTCAAGAAGTAGTCGCCATAAACTTGTTTTTTGAAAATCTATTTTTAGCCGTGGCAGCCATCTTGAATTTCCGGCCGACCTGAAATTTTGCTAGGATCAATTAGACATCAAGAGCAACATTCGTGTGAAGTGTCATGAAAATCCGTCAAGTAGTTTCAGAGGAGTAGTCGCTACAAGTTTTTATGTATAACTCTATGTAAACAAAGATGCAGCCATGTTTAACGTCGAATCAAAATAATTTTCCACAAGGATCAACATCATGTCATACTGATCATTTTAGGAAAAGACACATATCAATATCAATTATAGTTTTCAAGAAGTAGTTGCTTCAAACTTATTTTTTAAAAATCTATTTTTAGCCGTGGCGGCCTTCTTGAATTTCCGGCGAGCCTTAAATTTTTCTAGGATCAACTAGACATCAAGAGCAACATTCCTGTGAAGTTTCATGAACATTCGTCAAGTAGTTTCAGAGGAGTAGTCGCTACAACACTTATAGTTTTCAAGAAGTAGTCGCTACAAACTTAGTTTTTAAAAATCTATTTTTAGCTGTGACGGCCATCTTGAATTTCTGGCAGATCTGAAATTTTGCTAGGATCAATTAGACATCAAGAGAAACATTCCTGTAAAGTTTCATGAAAATCCGCCAAGTAGTTTCAGAGGAGTAGTCGCTACAAGTTTTTACTATATAACTCTATGTAAACAAAGATGGCTGCTGGCAGCCATGTTTAACGTTGAATCAAAACGATTTTTGACAAGGATCAACATCATGTCATGCTGATCATTTTAGAAAAAGTCCAATATCAATATCACTTATACTTTTCAAGAAGTAGTCGCTACAAACTTGTATTTTAAAACTCTATTTTTAGCTTTGGCGGCCATCTTGGATTTCACATCAACATGAATTTTTGCTAGGATCAACTATACTTTATGGGCAACATTTCTGTAAAGTTTCATGAATATCCATCCAGTAGTTTCAGAGGAGTTGTCGCTACAAATAAAAGATCGGATGAACAATGAAGCCCCTATCATCTTAACGAGGCAAAATATAGCATAACTAAATCAAGGGCCATAACTCCGCTGTTACTAGTCCGATATGGCTGGTTTTCGAACTTGTCCGAGCTTTCATTTATATTAACAATGTGGTAAAGTTTGGTAAAGATAGGATGAAAAACGAAGGCCCTATCATCTTAACAAGGCAAAATATAGCTATATAGCATTTTTAACTAAATCAAGAGCCATAACTCCGCTGTTACTTGGCCTATCTGGCTGGTTTTCGAACTCATCCGAGCTTTCATTGATATTAACAACCTGTTAAAGTTTGGTAAAGATTGGATGAAAAATGAAGGCCCTATCGTCTTAACAAGACAAAAGTTAACAACAGACGACGGACGACTCGGCATCCCATAAGCTCTGCTGGCCTTCGGCTTCGAACTGGTTCTTTGACACAAAACCCTTTCGCTTACCTGATATGAAATAATATTGTGGAAGTTTTCGTGATAAAAACGGGGTATATGCATGGATTTTGTTCATAATATGCGCAAAATTAAAGTACGCTTCATGGATTAGCAATTTTTTCTGGTGCATTTTTTGCTAGAATCAACTAGACATCAAGAGCAACATTTCTGTGAAGATTCATGAAAATCTCAGAGGAGTAGTCGCTACAAACTCGCAGCTGGCAGCCATGCTTTATGTTGAATCAAAATGATTTTCAACAAGGACCATCATATCATTCTGATCATTTAAGAGAAAATCCAATATCAACATCACTTATAGTTTTCAAGGAGTAGTCGCTACACGTTTTTACTATATATAAAGATGGCCACTGGCAGTCAAATGTCGCATCAAAATAAGTTTCAAAAACAAGAGGCCCAAGAGGGCCTGTGGACGCTCTACTGGCTAATATGGCTCTTATGACATCAATGAAGCGAGTGACTATCGTCTTAAAGAGGCAAAATATAGCATTTTTAACTATATCAAGAGCAATAACTCCGTCATTACTGGTCCGATCTGGCTGGTTTTCCAAGTTGGCCAGTAGAGATAATAAAAAAAAAAATAAAAATAAAAAAAAAATAAAAAAAATAAAAAAAAATTCAAAAAAAAATAAAAAAATTAAAAAAAATTAAAAAAAAAAAAATATATATAAAAAAAAAATCAAAAATAAATTAAAAAAAAAAATAAATAAATAAATTTAAAAAAAAATATAAAAAAAATAATAAAAAAGAAATAAAATAAAAAAATAAAAAATAAAGAAATTAAATTTTTTAAAACAAGCATTGATGTAAAACTGTGACCCCCGGGGCGGGGCCAGAACAAAATTGGTAAAGGACCATAAGCTTATAGCAACAGCAAAATATTAAACCTCTGGCTCTTGCAGTTTCAGAGAAGAACATTTTTTAAGTTTTTCCCTATACATGTCTATGTAAAACATGTGACCCTTCGGGCGGGACCAAATGTGACCCCAGGGTCAGCATTTGAACAAACTTAGTTAAGGACCATAAGCTTATAATAATTGTAAAATATCAAACCTCTGGCTCTTGTAGTTTCGGAGAAGATTTTTAAAAACAAATCCTATATAAGTCTATGTAAAACTGTGACCCTCGGGGCGGGGACAAATTTGACCCCAGGGTCACCATTTGAACAAACTTAGTAGAGGACAATAAGCTGATGCTACATGTAATACATGAGAGCTCTGTGCCTTGTGGTTTCAGAGAAGATTTTTTAAACTTTTTTCCTATATGTCTATATGAAAAACATGCAAAACCTCAATTTACAAACTTGGACCCCCGAGGCACGGCCATTATTGACCCCAAGGACTTTATTTGAACAAACTTGATAGTCTAGGCTTTGGCAATCATTTTAAAAGAAAAACTGTTGAAATCTGTCAAGCGGTTCTGGAGAAGAAGATTTTTTAAGGTTTCGACCATATATGGTAATGGCAGCCATCTTGGATGTAGCGCTGACCTAATTTTAACAAATCTAAAAAGCATTCATCTAAGGATCATCCATTTGAAGTTTGGTCAAAATTAGCCAAGCGGTTTCTGACGAGAAGTCGTTTGAAGAATTCCCTATACATGTCTATGTAAAACATGTGACCCTTGGGGCGGGGCCAAATGTGACCCTAAGGTCACCATTTGAACAAACTTGGTAAAGGACCATAAGCTTATAGTAAATGCAAAATATCCAACCTCTGGCTGTTGTAGTTTCTGAGGAGAAGATTTTTTAAAAAAAAATCCTATATAAGTCTATGTAAAACTGTGACCCCCGGGGCGGGGACAAATTTGACCCCAGGGTCACCATTTGAATAAACTTAGTAGAGGACCATAAGCTGATGCTACATGTAATACATGAGAGCTCTGTGCCTTGTGGTTTCAGAGAAGAAGATTTTTTAAAGTTGTTTCCTACAGGTCTATATGAAAAACATGCAAAACCTCAATATACAAATTTTGGACCCCCGGGGCACGGCCATTTTTGACCCCGGGAACTTTATTTGAACAATCTTGATAGTCTAGGTGTTGACGATCATTTTAAAAGGAAAACTGTTGAAATCTGTCCAGCGGTTCTGGAGAAGAAGATTTTTTAAGGTTTCGACCATATATGGTAATGGCAGCCATCTTGGATGTAGCGCTGACCTAATTTTAACAAATCTAAAAAGCATTCATCTAAGGATCATCCATGTGAAGTTTGGTCAAAATTAGCCAAGCGGTTTCTGAGGAGAAGTCGTTTGAAGAAAAGTTAACGGACGACGGACGGACGACGGACGACGGACGGACGACGGACAACACACCATCCCATAAGCTCTGCTGGCCCTTGGCCAGTAGAGCTAATGATCAACATGTCATGTTGATCATTTTAGGAAAAAATCCACATCAATATTGTTTTAAAGAAGTTGTTACAAATTGTTTTTTAAAATCTATTTTTAACCGTGGCGGCCATCTTGGATTTCAGTGTCCGGTCGACCCGAAATTTTGATGCCATGATTGACGTCAAATCAAAAGGATTTTCGACAAGACCAGCCGACCTGAAATTTAGTAGGATCAACTGGACATCAAAAGCAACATTCCTGTTAAGTTTCATGAAAATCCGTCAAGTAGTTTCAGGGTAGTCGCTACAAGTTTTTACTATATAATTTGTTTTTAAACAAAGATGGCCGCTTGCAACCAAGTTTAGTCAAATCAAAATGATTTTCGACAAGACCAACATCATGTCATGCTGATTATTCTAGAAAAAGTCCCATATCAAGGTCACTTATAGTTTTCCAAGTAGTAGTCACTACAGATGTCGCTTCTGGGGCATAGCATATAGTAATCGCATCATCGGTCCGCACTTCCGTGTCCGGACCGCAACGCCACAACCCCTGCAGGGATTTTTAAATAACTTGGCACAAGTGATCACCATAACAAGACCATGTGTCGCGCGCAAAACACAGGTCCGTACTTTCAAAGGTCAACGTCACACTTTGCAACATTTCCGTCCAACCGTCAGTCCACAGTTCGTGTCCGGACCGCAACAACCCCTGCAGGGATTTTTAAATAACTTGGCACAAGTGATCACCATAACAAGACTGTTGCGTGCAATACCCAGGTCTGTACCTCAAAGGCCAAGGTCAAACTTGCAGTTCACAAGTCAACAAGAAACAGTGACCTTTGACCTCCAAGTGTGACCTTGGATTCTGTGGGCGACACGTCGTCTGGTTGTGGCGAGGACTTATGCAAAGTTATTGGAAAATCCGTCCTGGAATGCCAGTTTTTGACCGGACAAGATTGGACCTTTGACCTCCAAGTGTGACCTTGCCCTTGGGGCCACAGACCTGGATTTTGTGTGCGACACAGTCTTGTTGTGGTGAGCACGTGCCGTTGTTTTAAAATCCGTCCAGAGTTATAGACCTCTAAGTGTGACCTTGACCTTGAAGCCACGGACCTGGATTTTGTGTGCGTGTGTCTTGTGGTGAGCACTTGTGCAAAGTTATTTGAAAATTCATCCAGGAATGCCAGTTATTGATCGGACACAATTTGACCTTGACCTTAGACCTGGGTTTTGTGCGCGACACATCGTTGTGGTTAGCACTTGTGCAAAAGTATATTTGAAAATCTGTCCAGGAATGGCAGTTATTGACCGGACACAATTTTATCTTTGACCTCCAAGTGTGACCTTGACCTTGGGGCCAGACCTGGATTTTGTGCTCGACACATCCGTCTTATTGTGGTGAGCACTTGTGCCAAGTAATTTGAAAATCCGTCCAGGAATGCCAGTAATTGACCGGATACAATTTAACCTTTGACCTATGTGTGACCTTGGGAGTCACGGACCTGGATTGTGTGCGCGACATGTTGTGGTGAGCACTTGTGCCAAGTTATTTCAAAATCCGTCAAGGAATGCCAGTTATTGACCGGACCCAATTTGACCTCTATGTGTGACCTTGACCTTGGACCTGGGTTTTGTGCGTGACACGTTGCCTTGTTGTGGAGAGCACTTGTGCCAAGTTATTTGAAAATCCGTCCATTATTGTCAGTCACGTCCGGTCAATAACTTCGGCATGCCTGGACGGATTTTCAAAAAAAATTGGCACAAGTGCTCACCACAACCAAACGTGTCACGCACAAAATCCAGGTCCGAGGGTCAAAGGTCAAACTTAAGAGATCAAAGGTCATTTCAGGGGCAATTGTCACCGATAATATTTCTCATTTCTATCTATTTTTAGCAGTGGCAGCCATTTTGAATTTCCGGCTGACCTCAAATTTTGCTATAATCAACTAGACATCCAAGAGCACCATTGTAGCGAATATGATTCCAAATCACTACTCTTTCTACCAATCGATCTAAACACCGGCTGGAGACCTACTATATGTCATACAAAACAAAACTAGAGATTTAAGTGTTTTTTTTATTCTGTACACTGGAGCATATACAGGCAAAGATGCAAGTTTAATCCTCCTCTTCCTCTTCATCTGCTCCACCACCAGTTCCCTTCTTGGCGTTCTTCCTCTTGACACGACCTGCAACACAACAAGCAATTACCAGAATGATCAACAGATCAAAAAGTATGTACTACACTAACCAACAAATCAACAAGCATTTTGCATTTAAAGTTTGAGACAGAAATATTAGACATTACCAAACATGCGCGCATTTTCTCCAATGCTACACTACTAATAAACCACAACTAGAATTCACTGGTTTCATAGTTCTTCAGATTTCACCATATGCGAAATCGCACAGAAAACCTATTGTATTTAGAGTTTCTCCAAAAGAAGTGACATCGCAGCAGCAAGTCGCTTACAATGTGACAAACATATAATTTAGTATTGCATTTTTGTTCTACAATAAAATGTCCTCTGTAACTAGTTGCTACTAGAATATGCCCAACTTTGTAATAATGTGCAATATTTGAAATAATTAAGAATTTGGCTACAATACTTTCCCTCTATAGAAATATTACTCCGAATAAATTATAGAACCCCATACAACATGGAAAATATCTTGATCAACTTTAGTCATCGGCTCAACCAGTCATGCCCAAAAAACACACCATGAAAATATAAGAAATTATTTTGACATAATTACCTGCTCGTCCACCACCATATGGAGAGGTGAGGGCAAAGTCGATGTGTTTCTGGGAATCCAATCGTACAACGTAGGATGGGATGTTTACAACCTGTTTGCGTACCCTGAAGACAAGACATATAGAACATTGAATCACAGGTCATATTGCAGGGGCACAGACTAACTCTATTTAGCTAGGAGCCAGCTGGGCCCCTGACTTAGGATTTTTAGGGGCCCAGCCCAAAGTTAGGGGCCCAACAAAATATTATTTTATTTTACCACTCTGGTGCATAATTTATGAACAATTACATGCCATTACTCCGTGTTTATCTGTTTATTGAATATTATAAACAACATTACTGATCATTACAAGTCCAAGTTATCTATTTAATTATAAATAGTATTGTTAATGAGTTTTGTTATAAATGATCACAACTAGAATATGTAAATTATTGTAATCAAAGATTAAACAAGATTAGATATTATTAAATTAATGTTTTATTTTGTTATAAATATTTTATGTTGACATACAGTTTTAAAATTAATGTACGAGACCTTTCCTATCAACATGATTCTCTGCCATATAATTATTATTGATGATTTCTAAAAGCACCGTGTTTTATTAATCAAAACCGCCACGTTTTAGAATATCCAAAAACCGGAAGTAAAACCTAATTATTTCCCCTTCAAATTATAACACAAAGTTATGATCATGTGTAAAATAAACACTTCCATGTCTGTTTTAATGTTGATTTTATACCAGCAAATGTTACATGTACTCTTGCACATCTAATTTTACATTGACATTCGAAGCGCAGAGTACCGTAACATGCAGTTTTGTGGGAAACCATACATCGCAACATCTCGAACATTGTCTTGTTTCCGCAGTGGAAAAATAAAACAAACGTTTGTTTCGTTATTATTTTGTTAAGGGATTGTCTATTTCGGCCAAAAGTATGTAGTTCACGGGACCAAAGCAAAATCTGCAGCATAAAATCCTCAAACTTTGTGTTGAATGATTACCCTTTTTCCGTTTTTTGGATTAAATATTTATGGTCGCCACATGAGCGCGTGAAAGTCAAATTTTGGTCGCCCAGACCATTTTTTACTCGCCAATGGTGACTGGGCGAGTGCTAATTTGTGCCCCTGTATTGCATAATTAAGTTCAGATTTTAAAGGGACTGGAGGCTCACAGAAACCATTATGGTCAATCCAACCAGCATAATGGGCTTCAGATTCATAGTCAATGTGCATTTGTACTAACTATGACCCATTATCAGTAGCATTTAATTATTGTTAACCAAAATAGTTTGGTCTGGAAAACTAGACTTCTGCTATTTTTATATTGCATGATTTTAAGCCTCATAAATTCTTGTTTTGTGATGAAGTGTGTTCGGTGTATGATGGTAGATTTTTTTTGTGGTGGAGGCCGATCACACACTTATTCCTGGGTAGAACCAGTACTATACCTCCAGCCATACGTAAAAATCGACTGTCTCACAAGTGTTGACAGAAGTTAGTGTTGTTCCGAAAAATAAATTTGATTAATCGATTACAATCATAGACTTTACTCGGTTGTTGAAATTTATGGCCAATTTCATTCTCTTGTACTAAAATATACAAGAAAATAAAATGCGTTATAAATCTGCAACAAGTACTCACATATTTACAGTGGGTATCACAACTTATTAAAATATACTGAAAGGAAAAAGCGACACGGGAATTTTCGCTATATATTGCAATGTACAATATGCTGCTGTTAATCGAATGGTACATGGCTACACAAGATCTTCCTTTGCGTTAAATAGAGGAAGATCAACATTTATGAATTTCTTGTTATGTGTACTGTGATTAAAACATCTACATCACACAGTCGTGTCCTTTTTCTAACTGCAACTCTTTTTTTACAGAACATCTTGGGATTTCCTTGGAATATATATGAAAGTGTGTAGTATATACAATATATAGCGGAAATTCCGGTGTAGCGTTTCTTTTTCCTTTCAGTATATATGTTGGTCAGTTTCATTTAGTTCCTTTATTACCAGAACATACTTGAAATGCGATTCTTTTCTTTATTCTAGTCTGAAAAAGGCTTACACTTGTCTTTTAAAGCAGCCATGTTTAATCGATTAATGATCGATCATCGGTCAGTTAAATATTCTGATGATCAATCACGAATTTTCAGCCGATCACCAACACTAACAGAAGTATACTTTAAATTATTTGCACATCTGTCTGCAAAACAATCCCCATTTAATGATTAAGCAGTAGAACGCAGCAGTCGTCTGGTTTTCCAGAACAATTTCATTTACAATAATTAAGCGCAAGGTAAGATGCTGCATGAAAATTAACTTGATGCATATGCACATTTCATAAGAAACTGACGAAGAGGTTTTGACCAAAGAAAGCCATTAACAAGAAATGCCGGTGGCTATGGAAGTCGGGTTTTCCAAAATGTGAAGGACGAATGCCCGTGTTAGTTGAAACTATTTAATAGCGCTTTTCTAGAGTTTTTTTTGGGAGTGGTAGGTTCAATGTTGGTTTTCATTTTCAGCTCATGATGTTTGGTACAAGTTTTATAATAATTGCACATGGAATGCAGAGATATAGAAAATAATTGGACATCACAATGCTGAAATATAACGATACTTAATCCCCCCCCACCCCAAACTTTATACAAAAAGGTTAACTTAACGCATATTTTGGAGAAAGTTTTCAGGGTATGGTCAGTGCTTCATGAGAGGAAGGTGATGAATTTGATGTCCTGTTTTTGCCAATCTATAAGCCAGGTTTTTGAAAACCCGGCTAAAAAGTATATCTCAAATTATAATTGTACTGCAAAACCATTTTCAAATCAGTCCTCCCAGGCATTTAATATCAATATTCGCATTAAAGTTCCCCCTCTCCCAAAATTGTTGCAACTTGCACAGTTTAATCTTCACTTCTGACATCAGTTGACTATTTGTACATACCAGTTTGGGAATTCCATGCAATAGACGCTTCAATGTAGTCATCGATAGGCGTTGAACATGGCTGTCCAAGTGGCCTAACTGTACAAGTGCATCGATGCAGGTTTACGGTCAGGGCGTTAGTAACTACTAAGTGGCCCAAGTGAAATATAGACGTTGGTTACCATAAAGATACCCAAGTGGTCCATCCGATCAGATCCAAGATAGACGTAGGACAGTTACATCCCAGTGGCCTATTTATAGACAATTATACCTTATGTGTCTCTGTCTGATCAAAACGCGGGCATGATGTATACTCTTTGCCAACCCAAGCTTGAAGACCTGTGTCTGAAGACGTCTCTCCAAGAAATCCTCAATTCGCAGAGCGAGCACGAAATCGAGCTTCATCTTAGCCTCGTCCAACACGCCAACACGTACAAGACGACGCAGCAATGCATTACCTGAAAATTCAAGGAATATTTACTAGAACGTTATTTACATTTACAATTATCCCTCGGAAACAAATACTTTTTACCTGCAATCGGCAACATTATTTCACTGAGTCATATGAAGGAAAACAGGTTTTACTTGCATTATTGTACAAGAGGAATTGATTAAACTGCCAATCATCAGCAGGTTTTAAACTCAATACCCACGCAGACTGACCTCGACATCCAGATTACTTCTACCTTTTACTGATTGCCGGTAATTAAAGATAATTAAACTCTATGAAATTTTATGAGATTTGGAGTATTGCGTTAAACATAGCTACCAACCCTCAAACAATCGTTTGCCGTCCTTTTCATCTAGGGTCAACAAGTCTCTGGCGCATTTACGGATCTTGGCCAAACTGTATTTTACACGCCATACTTCACGCTTGTTTCTCAGACCATATTCACCAATTAATTTCAACTCATGGTCGAGGCGTTCCTTTTCAAAGGGACGTCTAGGAGTGGTGTAAGTCTTGTGCTGTACAAGAGGAATCCTCATTTTGAGTTAGGAACTGAAAGGAAAATAGTCAACTGGTTATACTTTCTGTTCCATCATATTGGACAATATACAGCGATGACAACACTTTTACTATATTTTTAAAATTTTGTAAAAGAAATCACAACAGTAGAATGTAGTAGCGGAACATGCACCTTCGTTCACCTTTACATCACTGTTTTTACCTATGTTGAAGATTGCTATTTTTCAATGAGCTGAAATACCCCCATTGGATTCCTCAAATCACACATCTATTTATATATTCATATTACATCACTTTTAACCTTGACATTCATGCCCATATCGTGGAAAACAGTCTTCTAATTGGTCTAAAATAAAATATGCAAGTGGACAACCATGCGACAGTGAATCAAAAAATGGCAGCGTGCACTTGAATTTTTAGAGATCGACCAAATTGGAGCCTGATATTTGGTTTCTTTAAGTGAACTGACAATGCTATTCTTGGTAGACATTACAAAAATGATGTTTTAATCTTTAAAGTTTGATAACTTAAAAATAAAATAGCACTTATTTAATACCAAATTAAGAGTCTTTATTTATGACCATTGTGACAGATATATACCGAGCTTGCGCAGAATGTGATGTCATCACTACAATTCATAATTTTGATAGAGCATCATCAAAAAAACTGACCAATCAGTGACCAGAAATAAGACATAACCAATACATTCTGGTAGGTGATAAACTCGGTCTTTATCCTTGATGTTCAACCAAGTTCTCTGTTAAAATTGAGGTATTTACAGTGTGATTTTTTTAAAACCCTGAATATTTCATGCACATTCATGCAAATTGATTCTCTATATGTATCTTCTCAAATCAAAATCTTGAAAATTGTCGTATTTTTACTCTGCCAAAGATTTTTATATTACTATAGAACCTAAGGATAAAAACAGAGCAATACAAATTTTATCACCTGCTGAAAATAAAATAAAATCTCAACATCTCTGCACTTCAAGATTATGAATATAGAGAAAAACATAGAAAATTGTTCTGTTCGTGTTGCTGCGTTCTGCATGCCATCCTGTTGTGTTCTTTACTTACAAGTGCAAAGTTTCATTGATCAATGGGTTTTAGAGATGAGGTGCAGACAGACAATGCATGCCAATGATATAAAAAGGTTCACAATTTGGTGAAAAAACAACTTATGAACAAGTTACGATCCTTGCATCAGGGCCTTTTTCCCATTTTGGGGAAAGACCCAGTTCCGTATAATTGTGAAAAATAATTTCCGACAAGGATCAACATCAAGTCATGATGATCACTTCAGAAAAAGTCCCAGATCAATATCACTTATAGTTTTCAGAAGTAGATGTGCAAACTTGGTTTTTTAAAAATATATTTTTAGCCGTGGTGGCCATCTTGAATTTCTGGCCGAACTGAAATTTAGCTTGGATCAATTAAGACATCAGAAGCAACATTCCTGCGAAGTTTCATGAAGATCAGCCGTTCAAATAATGCATAGTAGTATTTTTTAGTACCTAGATTTAGTCAAAGTATTTCTGTAAAAAAAAAAAAAAAGTTCAATGTATCGGTTTAGTTTAAATGGTCTGTTCATGTCTAGCGCAGAGAGGAAAGTCCACTCATAATTTAGGAGGACATAGTGTCAAACGTGCATGCTGCATATCAAAAATCGTCTTGCCATTCGTCGAAGTGTATTTATACTCATAGTTTTGATAGAGCATCATCAAAAAAAAACTGACCAATCAAGTGACCAGAAATTAGACCTACCTATACGTTGTGGTAGGTGATCAACTCGTCTTTATCCTTGACCGAAGTTCAACTTAACAAAGTTCGTTCTGGAGGAATAGTCTTTAAAAAATACGGAGTTGAGTTTTGTTGAAATACGAGGATGAATTGGGATGCTGCTGAAATAAAGTCAGGCCAGAAAAAATCCTGCAAGTATCGGCGCCTAATTTCCGATCACGCATCAAGAGCAAATTATGTATGTGGGGGATGTCAGAACTTCCAATCTTTGAATAATGTTTAACTTAATTTTAGTGCAAACATGTTTGAAATCAGTTTATTTCCATAAACACATGAAAGCAACTATGCTGAATCACTAACTGTCAAGCGAAAAACAAGACAAACCTTTACCGAGAGACAAACGTAATGATTTATTTGAGAGACATAAAAATGCGACTACCTTCTTGTCCGGCCACGTGTGGAAAAGGAAGAATGTAGTTCTCTCAAAGTGAAATATTAATACGCATGCCACCGGCACATAATATTCATTTAATTGAAATATAAGGTGTGTTGATTTCTTTCAAAATCAAAAAAACTAAGAATAATTGTACGTAAAAATACATATTTTTTATTCTATATTAAATAAGAGACTATTGTATTGAGAACTACTTTTTATTGATACGGCGCTTAGAAAAATCACTTTGCTGTAATGGTCACTTCTAATTTTTCTGGCGGTTATTGCGGCCCTAAACGAGTAACAACGTCACTTATGTTGAATTAATATATATATAAAATTGACAAATACAATCTATCTTACGTTCGGGGATAGGATGGATATATATGTAAATTGGGGTTTCTGGCTCAAATCTTTTTTTTTACTCGAGATTTGACCCAACAACCCCAAAATACATATATATAAAAACTCATACCACAAGGTGCTGAAATAAGCTGAGCCAGAGTTATATTCTGAGATTTTTTAATAAAAGTTGATTTGTTACTAAATGCACACCCAAATCAACGAATAAACACGAAATTAACAAAAAATAGTCTGATTCTGCGCTTTTTGCAATCTTTATAATTATAAAATATTTCTTTAATTGAAAACAAATTTGTTGATTTGTTGTCAAAATTTTACTCAAATCAACAAATAAACACGAAATCAACAAATATGATTTTTTTTTATAAAACTCCTACCACAAGTTGCTAAAATAAGCTGAGCCAGTGTTATATTTTAAGATTTTTAAATAAAAGTTGATTTGTTATCAAAATTACACCCAAATCAACGAATAAACACGAAATCAATAAAATATGATATATATGTAAATTGGGTGTCCCGGCTCAGAGATCTCGCTTCGCTCGATCCTGATCCGGTAACACCCAATTTACATATATATGTATATTTACAATCAGCATGAAATGCTGATTTACTTGATTTATTATAACTTTTTTAAAATAGGGGTAGTGAAGATTGCAAGTTTAATTTTTTTTATAAGTTATCAAAATTATAAAATGTTTATTTAATACAAACAATTTTGTTGATTTGTTATTAAAATTACATTTAAATTAACAATTTTCTGACCTTGAATACAAAGGTGGTGGATCGTACTCATACACATTACTAAAACAATTTATTACACACGTTTTAGACTTTTTGTAATGTTGCCATTGCTTCTTTTCTTCCCTGCTCTACTAGTTCTTTTTTTTGAGCTTCACTTATTTTAGCCTTTTTTTGTTTGGTGTCTTCTTTTAAACTATAATATTTATCTAACTCATCTAAAATCATCTTAAACTCTTGATCAGATATTTGTGCATCACTCAACTCTTTTGATATTAACTGCTTTATACTATTTAACTTAGCCTCTGCCAAAGTTTTTATTTCATGATGTTTTTGAGCTTTTACATTAAGCTTGCGTCTGATAAAATTAATACAAACACCTGTAGCTCCACATACTATTGCTGCTATTTCTAAAGGTAGCAAAACTGGAATAGCAAATCCAATCCCAGCCATAATAACACCTGCTGATATCAAGGTAGTGTCAATTCCATCTGTAATATTAATACCACGTTTATATTTTTTATAAAGTGACTGACGTACACTTCTCAAAACTGCTAACTACACCGCTACGTTTTGGGTTATATATATCGATGGGTTGAATGTTTTTCAATAAAATAAAAAGGAAATACCAATTCAATCATTTTTACATCATTTCATTTTATTTTTTTCATGGGCAATGCTAGAACTAAACCACAATAAGCAATTACAAACGACCCATGTAAACACTAAAGTCACACTTTTCATTTCTTGTTCATAAAAGTGTGACTTTAGTGTTTACATGGGTCGTTTGTAATTGCTTATTGTGGTTTAGTTCTAGCATTGCCCATGAAAAAAATAAAATGAAATGATGTAAAATTGATTGAATTGGTATTTCCTTTTTATTTTATTGAAAAACATTCAACCCATCGATATATATAACCCAAAACGTGAGCGGTGTAGTTAGCAGTTTTGAGAAGTGTATATCTCGTTCTGTAATTAACTTTTTTTCAATCTCTGAAATCTTTTGTAATCTATAATTTTGTCCGTCTTCCACTGACAACTCAGGATATAAACTTGGTGCCGTTGGTTGCTTCATTTTTTATTAATAAATAAAAAATTAGATTAATTCAATTAATAATGATGCCACCGTATTTACAGCTGTAGCGTTAGCAACCTTGCATACAAAGTTAACAACAGAACCAGCACCAATCTCTAAAGGTTTATCAAAGTTATCATGATTGCGTGGAATGATGTGAAGCGTTATACCATAATTTGGTTGTTCAACACCATTGACAGAAACTATTACAGTTACGTCACCAACTAATCGTTCACATGCTAAACCTATTCCCATAATCCGTCCACGGCGTGTCATTACATGCCCCACATTTTTTCTGCCCCGCCGTTACCAAATGAGAGTATTCTATTCGACACAAGTGGGCCCTTAGCCTCTGCAAATATTGTTATAATTCCATATTGAAGATTATCAACTTTATTTTTTAAATGATTAAACTGGTCAACAAAAGGCACAATTCGCCTATATAAATTTTGAACATCATTTATCAAAGCCTTTAAGTCTTCTGTTTTTTTAGGTCTTGTTGGTCCATATATACTCATTGTTTTTTTTATAAAAATATACTTTTTAAATAATTTCTAAAAAACAACTCATAAGCAAATCGCGATTATCTATCTTGTTGCCATACTCATCTCTGACTTCTATTTTTAATTCAGAAATTGCACCATTCATAAGACAGTGATATTCAGGATAAAAACTTGTATATATACTATATCTCCAAACTGCTTATTTACTACAGGCACAACCCCTATAATAGTGCTTGGTGCGCCATTGAAATAATTACTACTCGTATTAACTTGTTCCAGATGAACATATAGCTGTTTATAAAGAGCTAAATTAATTGGGTAATCTCCCATATTAGTACCTGTTAACCATTTTCTGTCCTTGAATCCCAACATTTTTGAAAGACCGATTGACATTCGTGTTTCTATTGGCGTATGTATAATGGCTGCACCAATTTGGACAATATTGTCCAGAATAATATTTTCATTTAGCACTTTAAACTTTTCTACCAAGTCTTGAAAGTTATAAAGTCCACCTAGTACATGTTCTATTTTATCTGGGTTTCGTGTCTTTATGGTTTCATGAATAATATTATACCAACCGATAGTGTATGTAAAACTTTTTAATCCAACGCGCTTAGTTCCATTTCTATTATCGATATACTGTTGTAAATTAATAGAGTTGTTTATGTTTGAAATTGTATGAAACATTTTTTTTTAATATATATATATATATTAAACACAAATAAAAATGATTTCTAAAGAATTCAAATATAACCCGGATGCTCACTATTCAAATACTTTTAGCAAGAAAGTGATAGATATAATAAATCAAAACATAGTTATTACATCAGACGGTAAAGGCTTTAAAGCATCATTTTCAAATGTCTTTGAAAAATACAAACTCCCATACGTCAAATCAGATGCTATAGTCCAACGCTGGGGAACAGATTGGATGTTATTTTGGCAGAATCAGTTAAACTTTGCTATTTGGTGTGCGACCACTGGCTGTGGTATAGATTTCAACAATCATTTAAAAGCTGATACTCTGGTTGGTTCGTTATTTCGATTTCATGTCTATTACCAAGTCAGAAGAATATTATTTGAAATGAGTGTAGCAATGCCACAAGACTCAAATTGGAATGCATTTAGTAACACATATAACCGAAACGCATACGAGAGAATATGCAAGGAGTTTAACGTTGATTTATATTCAGACTGGAGACAGAAACAAAGCTATAATAATGGTCTAGGAACAATTTACAATTACTGGACACATATTGGTTATCATTCTTTGGTAAATACTGTATACGACAACAAAACGATGAGTTTTACAGTCTATAAGAGTGATAAAACATACCACATTGATTACATTGCACAAGGATCTGAGGCTGACAATAGTTGGTCTACTTTTATACTAGATGATTCATCTGGTTTTACAAGAGCTGGAGTAGAAAGAATCAATGACAGCATAAGAACATACTGCTGGGCAATTCTTGGTTCACAATCACAAACAAGAACAGATATACTTGGAACTGGAACAGCATTTGATGCACAGAAACAATTTTTAGCAAATGTAGAGGACGCAATAAATAGCCCCATCGACTTGCCCAGTCAAATTTCAAGATATGAAAACACCTTAAAATATGCAAGAAGTAAAGTTAATTTTGTCTATGGAAGTGGATTGTACATGTCTCCGAGTGACATGGAATTAAGAATCGGAATAATACAAGACTACAATAATGATATTGTAATAGCAACCGATGCACAAGCATTAGGATTGAATAATGATGTAAATGTAAAACCAGTGCCACCAATAAATATTCAACCTTTTCAAGGCACCACGACAAAGAAATTTTTACCGGAACATTCTCATAAATCAATACATAAAACTGTGGAACATAACCCACCAGAAATACAAAAAATAGCGATTGAACACGAAGATAACAAAACAACTATAATTGTTGGTACTATAGTAATAGGTCTTGCTGCATTACTTATTTACGAGATTTACTAAACCACTCTTTGGCTGCCACATACAACAAACCGGAAACAAACACAAGCAAAGCCCATAGATTGTTACCAAGCCAATTAATAACATTACCTGTTGCAGATAAAAGCCATGATACTATTGCACCAATAACTCCTGGAAGTGCTGCAGCAGCTTTACCAGCTAGGTTGGCAAGAAGTTTACCAAGATTAAATAATTGTTTTTTTATCCAATCTTTTACACTTGATGGATCAGGCTTTGGGGTTGGAGTTGGAGTTGGAGTTGGAGCAGCACTTGATGTGGGAATAATAGAATTAATTATCACCCCAAGAATCATACCAAACGCAGTCAGGATACTAACAATAGTAATACCTTGCTCCCTAAACAAGGTTTTAATCCTCTCACCAAGAGTTGTATTCTCATTTAACATTTTGTTTATTGTCTCTTTTATCCTGCTTACTTGATTACGAAAAGCTTCTCTGTTTTCATTAATGACATCCATTCTTGCACCTCTCTCATCTTCAAGGTCTTTGATGCGATCGCTAATTCTTTTTATCTGGAATTCATTATTATCAGTCTTAGCTTGTTCTAACTTTTGTTTTTCTCTTGTTATGTCTTTATCAAGTTGTGTAAGTTTTGCCACGTTATTGGTGAGTTCTTCCTTGACAGTTGTCATTGCTTTTACTATTCCATCCATTTCACGCCTGTCTATATTTGTTTGTGTTGAAACATCAGGACGCTCAATCACATCCCAGTCATACAATGATGTCTCTATGTTATCCAGTGATGCGTTTATGCTATCTATATCACGTGATAAATCTTGTAATGGAATAGCATCCACACTATCTGGTAAATCGTTTATTGTGCTCTCCAACTCTTGCAACTTTTGTCTAAATTTTTGTGATACTTTTGTTTTACTGTCATACTCCGGCAAATTCAAAAATTGTCTTATCGCCCTTGTTTCCCCAGAGCCAATAATCCTGTTATATTCATTTGCCAAAGAACCAAGAGCAAGAAATGTAAAAGAGCCTTGCCTGGCAGTTATTCTTATTTATTTATCACCAACAATCCAGTATAATGTTTTACCATCATCTGATACTTTAAACTGGTCATAATCCATTTTGTCCGGTGCCATTTTATATCGTTTTTCTATTTCATCATCAAAGGATTTTACAAGATTTTTCTTGTATGCTTCAAGTTCGGATTCTTTCAACTCCCCACGAAGTTCAGCAATATGGTCGCTTTGATTAAGAAGACTTCTTAGAACAGGCTCATCAGGCACCATCGGTGCATCATCATCATCAAAATCATAATATTCATCATAATCATCTGGATCGAACGTAGGATTTTCAAATCCTCCTTCAGCCATTGTTTATTTTATTTAATTTTAAAAAATATATTTAAAAAATAAAAACAATGTCGGCTTACGGAAACAAACTCAACCCTCATAGAAAACTAAGAGAACCTCATGGTGCCAAAGGCATCCGCACAAGTGTAGTAATAACTAATAATCCCTCAACAATAGACCAAAACCAGCAACTGCTTGTAAGATTTCCCAATCTAAGTACTAATGATGTGATAGTTCCTCGTACTGCTCGTCTTGCCTTTGAAATAGAACTTAAAAGCAGAACAGACGCCAACGCTACTCTATTTCAAAATCTGGGTAGAACAATTGTAAAAAAAATGACAATAAGAATAAGTGGCAATGAAGTCATGTCAATAGATGACAGTGATATATATCATTGTTATGTAGATTTATGGAAAAGCCCTACTGAACGATTAAACACAGCTTACCAAGGTATTGGTAAAGCAAACATGTTAAAACATAGAGTTAGCGCGGGAGATGCTTCCTCAGACACCGGAGATGAAGCTATAGCAGCAGCTTTTGGAAATAGATTTTGTATTCCACTGGACTTTGAAATGTTAGAAAGTCATATGCCATTTTATCAAGCGGGGCTTGGTGATAGGTTAGAATATGAATTAACGTTTAACGATTATAACAAAGTTATCAAAAGCACTGATGCTGATGCATTTTATGTAATAACAAATATCTGCTTGGAATTTGATACGGTTAGTGATGTTGAATTATCCAGACAAATAAGACAGCAAATCAATGGTAAGATGTCATTTATGTATGATCGTATCTTGCGACATAGAAAAATAATAGCAAACAAATCTGAAACCCTTTGGAACATCAACATTAATGTACCAGCACGGAGCATGAAAGGTATTTTAATGCTGTTTGAAGACCCAGAAAGAACAAGCGCAGAAACCTATTACAACCCAAAGATTGAAAAGGTTGAAATGACAATAGAGGGAGTACCAAATCAGTTGTATAGTCAGGGCATGAAGGCATATCAACATTGGGATGAAATCAACAAATATTTTGCTTTAACATCAAAAAGAAACAAAGAGACAGAAATAGCAGCGAGGGACTTAAACTTTACCAGTGTTTCTCTTGAGACTTATTTGACAAAATCATATGCTTTGTGGCTTGACCTTAGAACATGTGAGGACAATTTATTACACGGCAGTGGAAGAAGAATAGAAAACGGCAGTGAAGGCATAACGATATTAATAAATAAAAAAGCAGATGCAGATCAAACTTTAAATATTTATATATATATAATACAAGATGCGCAAATCAATTTCGAAGATGGAAGATTCAAAGAAGCAGGATACTAGTTTGCAACAAAAATATCCTAAATATTCACACAGTGCCATTATTTGTGGTCAGACAGGCTGTGGTAAAACAGAGTTTGTTCTTGACATACTTGAACAAGAGTATGTTGGAGTTTTTAAACATATAATTATATTGTGTCCAACCATAGAGTGGAACGAGGCTTATACAAATAGATCCTGGATAGGAGATGTAAAAAACCCAAAAGATAAAAAAAAAAAAAATTGTCAATCCCGTTAGCAATGGTAAAGAAATGCTACAAGAACTGTTGCGTTTCTTTTTCAAACAATATGCTGGCCAGCCCACATTATACATTATTGACGATTGCTCAGCCACAAAAGAATTAACAAAGAAAAAAGATATGTTATCAGAGTTGGCATTCTCTGGTCGTCACGCTAAACAATCAGTGTGGGTCATTTCACAGAGATATAATTCTGTATTGAAAGATTTGAGAGAGCAAGCAAAATGGTTGTGTATATTTTACACTAAGGACAGAGATAGTTATGAAAATTGTTTGAGAGAAAATGATGTTATACCAACGCTGGAAGAGAGAACCAGAATAAGAAAAGCTTTAGCTAAGACTAAATATTCCAAGTTAATTTTGAGGACTGACCAACCAACTGGTTATTGGGTTGAATAAAAAAAATTAAAAATACAATCTAGAGTGTCCCATATAACCCATACACTCAATGCACTAACCAATATCGGTACAACATCACTACTCATGTTTTCAGGGGCTTGTAAAACATACCCTCTTGGCTCACATACAAAATATTCTACGCCATCCTTTGTCACAGAAATTACAGGCGTTTCCTGTGCACCTTTTTCGTACGTTTGTAAAAAATCACTTTCTGAAACACATATACAACATTTTACGTCATCTCTTGTCATAATTTCCAGTGCTGTTTTTTTTTTGCCATAATCACTTTTCTCACCGTCTGTTATTTTCAAATCCATTTTTTCTTATATAATATTTTTTTATTATTACAAAATATATTTATTTTACGCAGGTATAATACCTTTTTTTACAACTGTTGCTAATAGTAATACTAACAGCAAAGTAGCAATGTTAATAGCAATACTGACTATGAATATAGTATTGCTAATAGCATAGCTCATAGCAAAGTAGCAATGTTAATAGCAATGCTTGCAGCAAATTAATAATGTTAATAGAAAAAATAGCAATGTTAATAACAATGCTATTAACAATACTAACAATTACTAGTTGCATGAATATCGCAGCTAGTTGTTTTGTATTTTATATTTATTTCAAGATAAAAAATAAGATTAATAATATAAAAATGAATGCGGAAGAACTATTACAAAATATATCGGAACAGACGAAACCAGATGAATCAAAGCAACAAGAAACAAAAAAAGAAAGATTATCAGCCATAGTGGCTGGCGGTGGTAGTCGTCAATATTTGGGTAAGGACATACAACTCACAAACATAGATGGCATGCCACCAGATGAAATTAACAAACTTTACTGCAGATATGAAGCAAGGCTTGGGGCAAGTATGACCAATACTTTAGGCAATTCTTTTATTAACTTATATGTGATGGGAGTATCAAAATATTTTAATGTAACCAATCCACCAAAGCTGATAGAAGATTTGGAGGAAGACCCATTTATTAATCATGCTTTGACAAGTGCTTGTTGCGAGTTGTATTATAGGTATGGAATGTGCTTAGCACCATTTACAGCAATACTGACAACTGTTAGACATATTGATTTTAATAAAAATAAAATTATAGATAATATAAATGGAGAACCAAGAGAGTGAAGTTATACCTGTTGTTACACAACCTGTTGAACAACAAAAAGTAAAAAATCCAAAAAGAATAGAAGCTTGAAAAAAAGGAGCAGCGGCAAGAAAGGCAAAGCCTTGGTTCAAGATGTTACAAATCAAAATGCTGCAAATCAAATAACAAAAATAACAATAGGTGAAGAAGAACCAGAAAAAATCAAAATAAACGTATACAAAAATTATATTCCACCGTGTGTGGTTTTATTAGGCATTGCTGGGTTGGGTTTGTATATTTATAACAAAAAATCTGCTACGCAACCTGTAGCTGTGCAACCTGTTCATGTTGCACCAAAAGACCCGTTTGATTTTTAATAATTTATTTTAAAAAAATAATCATATAAAAAAAATGGCAGCAAGTATTGACGGAAAACAAATTGTAAATATGATGTATCATGCTGGAGTGGAAACACTTCTAACTGTTGGATATTCTGAGATTGGCAGAAAACTACTAAAAAGACCAGCACCTAAAGTGGATTTTAATATGGTAGATGTTGGGATGCTGTCTGTGGATATAATGTTAGCAATGGCTACAAAGGATATGTTGATTAAGCAAGGTATTATTCCTGCGGATATTATGAAATAATTTTAAAAAATATATATATAAAAAAATGGCAAGTGCAGTAGCAATGATGATAGGTGGCGCATTAACAAATGCATTAGCGTTCAGTGGTTCAAATTATTTCTTTTCAAAAATGGGAAGTCATTCAGATGAGGAAAGAAAAAGACATGACAAAGCCGTAGAACAATTAAACGCAGCACAAGCGGAGTGGAATAAAAAAAGAACAGAGAGATTAGATTTTATTAATAAGCAACTGCAAAAAGAGCATCATGCAGAGCAGACTTTTGATGATGTGGACCAAGCTATGAAACAGTATTATTACATAACTGGTAAACATTTGCTTTTGGAACCGGAGCCCGAGTTGAGTGATTTTTATACACCATCTCCGGATCAACAGAATAGAGAAATTACGTTTATTGTGGTGGGCATGGCTGCAACTGGATTTGTGGCGTATAAATTGAGTTCATAAAAAAAATTAGTTTAAAACTATAATTACTTTAGACTTTTTTGGATTTGAAATGACTAAGTTTACTTTGAAAAGACTAAGTCATATGCATGATACCTATTTTTGTTGTTGTTTTTACATGGTTTCAATCCAAGTGGTCGAATATAATATGGTGGTTTAGCACTCTTCTCTAATTTATTTTTGAGATGATCAGGCGCCCATACTTCACCGTTGTCTAATAATGTCAATACCATGGATGGACCATATTCAGTTTCTACTATTTTCGTATCTGTAATAGTAATTTTATTTAGTTCCAAGTCTGTCCATTTCTTTGTGCTATTTTGATATTGCTCTTCAAGCAGTTCATCAAATTGTGCAGTTGTGATATCCATTTTTTCTTTATAGTTATATAAAGTTTATTCTTTAGTAAAAAAAAAATGGAAAAGATTTATTACAGCCCAAAAGGATTTTGGAGAGGTTACACAGCAGTTAAAAAATTAGCAAAAGAGGCTGGTGTCAGTGAAAAAAAGGCATTAGAATTTTTAAAGAAACAAGCTGTGTGGCAGATTTATTTACCTGCGCCGAAGAAAATAGTTAGACCCAGGTTTGATGTTTCCACTAAGAATGAAGTGCATCAAGCTGATTTATTATTTTTACCGCATGATACTTTTGGGATTGGTCGTGGCCGCAAGACATATAAATATGCGTTGACTGTGGTTGATATAGCAAGTAGATATAAAGAAGCAGAGCCACTGACTTCCAAGGATAGTAAAGAAGTTGCTAAAGCATTTGAAAATATATATATTCGGCATCTAAAATATCCAAAGTTATTACAAGTGGATCCAGGCAGAGAATTTATGGGTGCAGTATCACAGTTGATGTCAAAACACAAAGTAAATATCAGACGAGGCAGAACAGAAATACACAGAGACCAAGCTTTAGTGGAAAGATTTAACAGAACATTAGCTGAAAGATTGTTTGGCTATCAGTATGCTAAGGAAATAGATTCGCAAAAACGTAATAGAGAATGGGTAAAGAGATTACCAGAAGTTATTAAAGCCATAAATGCGGAGACAAAAAAGCCTCCTCCTGTTGAAACAAAAATATTAAAAGATGATCCTATCTGTATGAATGCAAGTGTAAGATATTTATATCAACCCGGGGAACAAGAAGGTGGAAGACGCAGAGCAACTGATCCAATGTGGAGTGGAGATATTCACAAGATTAAAAGTTATATGGTGACACAAGGCATAAGAGTTTATTATTTGAAAGCACCAGCGCCACAGAGAGGATTTGTCAAAGAAGAATTACTTATTGTTCCTGCTGATACCCAAATTCATAAGTTTTTATAGAAACCATGTGCATCAGTTGTAATACCATCTTCTCGGATGTATCTTTTTGAGTAAAATGGTGATAGTGTAACTTTGTTTACTGTTATGCCATATATTTGATGTTTTATTGATCGCATCATATTCATTTCATGGTTATATTTTTTCTTGTTAAATAGTGCATCCTTGTAGTTCTCAAAGTTTATGTGTTTTTCGACTACATATTTTTTTACACCCTTTGCTTTTTTAATGAGTTGTTCATCCGCTCTCAAAATAGAATATAGCTTGGGTCTTAATCCAACATACTCAGCTATAGCAACACCAGCACATTCGTCTTTCATTTTACCCAATACTTTTTTGTTTGTATCATCGTGCATTGGGTGATCTTGAGGATAATCACTCAAGTCATACTCATCTTTCATTTCAGCCATGTCTTTGTATGCATCATCTGTTCTGATGTCTACAAGCAAGCTGTCAGTATCTGTGTATAATAAAGTACAGTTATTTTTGTACCTTTTTTTCAAAGTATTATAATACCAATCATACATATGGTACTTTGATAAATCCAATACTGACATCCCAACATAAATTGGTTTGTTTAATGTTAATTTTGTTTTGTTTACATGCACTGCTGATAATTCATCTGAAAATTTTATGCGTCGGTTAAAGTTTGGTTTAGCTATTATTTTTCTTATTTTTTCATTTTCAGAACCATCAGTTCTGACTAGTTTTATATCAGTCCGCTTGCGTAAATTTTCCATTGTCTTGCCAAACACAGAGTTGTTCATAAGTTTGTAAAAATCTTTTTCAAATTGTGATTTAGCTTTTTTCCTAAGTTCTGTGTTTAGGTTTATGTATGATTCCATCCATGGTTTTTCATTAAATTCTAATACTCTGTGTATTTTCTTTAGTTTTATGCCTAAAGATAAATACAGTTCCAGGTTTTTGTAATGTATCACATACTTTTCTTTGTCCCTAAGATTGGGAACTAGTTGTTCTGTATTTATCATGCTATTATTTTCTAACAGATCTGTCTGGTATTCAGACAACCATTCTTTTTTCACTGCTAATCTTTCCGGTGCAAGTGGATAGTCATTATGAGATTCATGGAGTTCTTTAGGATATTCCAAATCAACTTCTGCAAAATATCCTTTTCCTTCTTTTGGCTCTGCAAGGTTTCTGATTCCACCCACTTGAAGCCAGAATATGGAAGTGGTTGACTCATTGCCCAACCATAGAGGTGACAGGCATCATAATACATTAAAAAGTTGTTTTCCTTGTTAGAGTTATAATCAACTACATGTGGATTGTTTGCTTTGGCATATCGTTTTAATACCATACTAATTCCACCACGCATACCTTTTTCTATAAATAAGTGCATGTCAATGTCTGTCAAAAGTTCTAATTCTATTTTTGAATGTTTGAGTAAAGCATCCCAAGATAATCCAGGTGCTGTATAGTAATGTAAAGCATCAAGTTTGTATGCACTCATACATGTTTTTCTAAAAGTTTGAAACACATCTGCTAACAGAGTTACATCAGTTTTTAGATATAAATCATGATAGTCTCCAAGAGTTTTACAGTTAAACTCTTTCCATATTTTTTGAGCATATTCGTAATCTTCGGAACTTATACTTTCATCTGAGAGACTACTGTAAAAAACTTTTCTATAGGCGGTAATTACGTTTCCTTGAATTTTTCCATACTGTCCATATATTCGTATGGATAAACACCTTTTCGTAAAAGTAAATCTGTTTGTTCCCCAAACTGATTTTGGTAATTTTGAAATCAGATTTGTCTGTTGCTTTAACCAATTTTTCCAGAGACGAAGCCATAAATTGGAAACTGTCTAAAAATCTAAGTTGTCCGGCACTAAATGAAATATACTTTTCAGCGTTGTTCGGAATGCATGTAATATTACCTGTCATTTTATGTATTTTTTGCATTATAAGATGACTATCATATCCTTTGAGGTTGTGAAATACAACAGGAATGATTGTTTTATTTGGTTTTATTTTTAGTTTTAGGTTGCAGTTTTTATATGCTGCGCCTCTGTATTCACCTGTAAAATGACAGTGGTCTCTTACTTTACAGTTTTTGCCACATTTCCTACCTATTTCATTTTCGCATATCCAGCAGTGTGTTGCTTTTTCATAATCTTCCTCATTTTGTTGTGTCATAATTAAGGGTTTTGGGTGAGCAAATATTTTATTAATGTTGCTCTTCTCACATTCTAAGTGATTTAAAAACTTTTCAACAGTATCTTCACCTCTGTAAATAACAGGTTCTTCTGTTTTACCATCATATCTGACAACTTGATATCCAAATCCACAAGCTTCGTGCACACTTGTAATTTCAGATTTCTTTCCAACTTTAGTCGATTGTGGTTTGACTATACTTTCAAAATCAGCATATATTGCATAAGGCATAGACATTTGATTTTGATGATTTTTAAATTTGATGATTGCACCTTTTTTTGGCATTTCTATTCTGCAAGAATTTTTGTTAATACCATCACAGTCTTCTTTGTGCTTGGTGAGTAGATTTGCTCCAGAGTAACCATGAAGACAACGATCACAGAAATAAGTTTTACCATGATGTTTGTTTTGGCTGTAAAGTAGCTTGTTTAAATTTTTAATGATGCAGTAATGATATTTTGTTTCTTTTGGTTTTTGTTGAGTAATATTAACAAAATCATCGGGGTTGTAATTATCATCTATGATTCCTTCTTCGTTGTTGGGATCATCTTCTTTTTCTTCTTCAACTTCAACATCTTCAGAAACTAACAGCAAATTAATTCTTTCTATGTGATTCGGCTGCTCTGATATTCTGTATGGAAAAATAGATACATTATTATGTTTTTCTGATGCAGTAAATCCATAAACATTGATAGCAAGATTGTTTTGATTTTCTACTTTGGTTATCTGCGGGACTTGAGTTGGAAAATCAACCCCCTCCGTTTTCAAAAAGTCTATGCTAGGATAACTTGATACTCTATCAGAATTCTTTTTGGCTGGATGCAGAGCTGCATTTATAGCATGAAGTAAACATTTATCATCATAATTCTTCACATTTATAACTGCTTTCTTGTTTGATATTACTTTGGGCAAAATAATATATGATGAGCCTTTTAGTGGCTCATACTTTGCAAAATTCAAATAAAGTGTAACACAGTAATCAACTTCTAATCCTGATGCTGTGTTTGTAAATCTTTCCAAACTTTCTTGTATGTCAGAAGATGATTTTTCATACAACTCGTCTAATCGCTCAGAAGATAAAAGTGTATTCTGTTCACTATGCAGAACTGCAGTGGTATATTTTTTTATCTCATCATCATCTTTGAATAATTCTACGGTAAGACCTAACTGGAATTTTATTCCTTTCATATTTTTCAGCTCCTTGATTATTTGTTCCCTGATAATAGATTTTTTATCACGGAGTAGTTTTAAAGGATCTTTATATTTGCGAGCGGATATTTCATATGCTTTGAAATAACCACATATTGGTTTGTCAACTAGTTTTAATTCGGTTGTATCTTCGGTTATGATTTGTGATAAAGCCTTCTTCTCATCCAGAACCTTCTTCTCAGCTTGTTGCAACTTACGTTTTTTTCGTGCGCGTTCTTTCTTGGCATGACGCCTCTTGCGCCAATTTTCAAATGATGTAGACTTATCTTCCAATTTCGGAGCTTCTGATTTAGCTTCCGATTTAGTTTTTAATTTCAAAGCTTCCGACCTTGAAATTTCCATTGCTTTTATACCGTGGGATAATGTTTCCTTATCTATCACACCCTCTCTGAACAGAGATATTAAATTTGTTATAGTCTCTTCGTTGCTCATACTTCTTTTGTTATTACATATTAAAACTTTTTTATTAAGTAGAAAAAATAAGTATGTAAAAATAATGGATATCAACATTTGCAAGTTTCTTAAAGTTGGGTCGCATAATCCATGCACACTCAAATCAACGCAAGATTCAGATTATTGCAGTTTGCACAAGTATAGATTAAAAACAAGTCGTGTAGTACCTTGTCTAATTTGTAAATAAGGTACATTTGCAAAGTATCATGTTTGTGATGGTTGTGGTGCAAGAGCGGTTAGAAAATACTATAGTGTTTGGGGTGAAAAGATGTATAATTTAGAGTGTTTAAAATTAAGATGTATTGAGGTTTGAGGTAGATTTTGAAAAAAAAATAATATAAAAATAAAAACAAGGAGTTGGGGTTATATAGTTCTAACTAGAATATGTGGACAAAGAAAATCAATAAAAATGTTTTGTATTAAATAAATATTTTTATATGATATTTATAAATTATATAAAATAAAGTATGGGTTGTTCAACCCATACTTTCTCATCAGTTTCACAAATACATATATATGTAAATTGGGTGTTACCGGATCAGGATCGAGCGAAGCGAGATCTCTGAGCCGGGACACCCAATTTACATATATATATATGATTTTTTATTTAGGTGGGGTTTCTGGCTCAACATTTTTTTTACACGAGATTTGATCCAACAACCCAAAAATACATATGAAAAACGCGGTGCTGAAATAAGCTGAGCCAGTGTTATATTCTGAGATTTTTAATAAAAGTTGATTTGTACACCCAAATCAACGAATAAACATGAAATCAACAAAATATGATTTTTTTTAAAAAAAAAGGTGCTGAAATAAGCTGAGCCAGTGTTATATTTTAAGATTTTTTAATAAAAGTTGATTTGTTATCAGAATTACACCCAAATCAACGAATAACAAGAGGCCCAAGAGGGCCTGTGGATGCTCTACTTGCTAAAACAGCTCTTATAGATTTAGATATATATAGCTAGATATAGCTCTCTTCTCCTATAGATTTAACAAAGAAAAATACAATATAGCAATTTTCAACAAATCAAGGGCCATAACTCTGTTATTACTAACAAGATCTAGCTAGTTTTCAAAATTGTCCAGGATTTCATTGATATACCGCCCTTTCCACAACTAGACATCATACTGAAGCTTCCTGCCAAATTTCGTAGAAATCCAACAAGCCGTTTAAGGAGTAGCGCCGACAAGAAATTTAAAATAAAAATGTCAAAGGGCCATAACTCCGTCAAAAATCAGCGAACTGGAACAAAAGCGTGATATGCACAACTAGACATCTTACCGATGCTTCCTGCCAAGTTTCGTCGAAATTCAACAAGGCATTTAGGATGAGTAGCGCCGACAAGAAATTTTAAAGTAAGTGTCAAGTAATTAAAAAGATAATGAAAAAATTAAAAAGAAATAAAAAAAATTCAAATTAATCAAAAAAAAAAATAGAAAAAAAAAGGGGAAAAAAAAAAGGGGAAAAAAATTAAAAAATTAAAAAAAAAAAAAAATCAATTAAAAAAAAAAAAAAAAAAAAAAAAAAAAAAAAATAAAAAACAATTAAAAAAAAAAAAAAAAAAAAAATGGAATTGAAAAAAAAAAAGCAAATTCAAAAAAAAAAAAAAAAAAAAAAAAGCTTTTGCCTATACAAGCCTAAGTAAAACTGACCCCCAGGGTGGCGCCAAATATGACCAATAGGCCACCATTTGAACAAACTTGGTAGAAGACCATAAGCTTATAGCAAATGCAAAATATCAAACCTCTGGGGCGGGGTCAAATGTGACCCGAGGGTCACAATTTGAACAAACTTGGTAATGGACCATAAGCTTATAGCAAATGCAAGATATTAAACCTTAAGCTGTTGCAGTTCCAGAGAAGAAGATTTTTTTCAGTTTTTCCATATACAAGCATTTATGTAAAACTGTGACCCCGGGGCGGGGCAAGATGTGACCCGAGGGTCACCATTTGAACAAACTTGGTAAAGGACCATAAGCTTATAATAAATGTTTAATATCAAACATCTGGCTCTTGTAGTTTCCGAGAAGAAGATTTTTAAAAAAAAAGATCCTATATAAGTCTATGTAAAACTGTGACCCTTGGGGCGGGGACAAATTTGACCCCAGGGTCAGCATTTGAACAAACTTAGTAGAGGACCATAAGCTGATGCTACATGTAATACATGAGAGCTCTGTGCCATGTGGTTCCAGAGAAGAAGATTTTTTTTCATTTTTGCCTATACAAGCCTATGTAAAACTGTGACCCCCGGGGTGGGGCCAAATGTGACCCCTGGGTCACCATTTGAACAAACTTGGTAGAGGACCACAAGCTTATAGCAAATGCAAAATATTAAACCTCTGGCTCTTGCAGTTTCAGAGAAGAAGATTTTTTAAGTTTTTCCCTATACATGTCTATGTAAAACATGTGACCCTTGGGGCGGGGCCAAATGTGACCCGAGGGTCACCATTTGAACAAACTTGGTAAAGGACCATAAGCTTATAGTAAATGCAAAATATCAAACCTCCGGCTGTTGTAGTTTCCGAGAAGATTATTTTTTTTAAAAATCCTATATAAGTCTATGTAAAATTGTGACCCCCGGGGCGGGGACAAATTTGACCCCAGGGTCACCATTTGAACAAACTTAGCAGAGGACCATAAGCTGATGCTACATGTAATACATGAGAGCTCTGTGCCTTGTGGTTTCAGAGAAGAAGATTTTTTAAAGTTTTTTCCTATATGTCTATATGAAAAACATGCAAAACCTCAATATACAAACTTTGGACCACCGGGGCACGGCCATTTTTGACCCCGGGGACTTTATTTGAACAATCTTGATAGTCTGGGCGTTGGCGATCATTTTAAAAGAAAAACTGTTGAAATCTGTCCAGAGGTTCTGGAGAAGAAGATTTTTTAAGGTTTCGACCATATATGGTAATGGCAGCCATCTTGGATGTAGCGCTGACCTAATTTTAACAAATCTAAAAAGCATTCATCTAAGGATCATCCATGTGAAGTTTGGTCAAAATTAGCCAAGCGGTTTCTGAGAAGAAGTCGTTTGAAGAAAAGTTAACGGACGGACGACGGACGACGGACGGACGACGGACGACGGAAGACGGACAACACACCATCCCATAAGCTCTGCTGGCCCTTGGCCAGTAGAGCTAAAAACGAAATCAACAAAATATGAAAAAATACCACAAGGTGCTGAAATAAGCTGGTCCAGAGTTATATTTTGAGATTTTTTAATAAAAGTTGATTTGTTATCAAAATTACACCCAAATCAACAAATAAATAAGAAATCATAAAGGAAGACGCGATAAAGGTAGAGTAAATAAAAAGAAACACAAACCATGCTAGTATGTCTTCTTTTACATGCTACAAGTGTAGTATAAAATTTTCATCTACCAAAGATATTTTTATCTACATGAAAGAATAAGCCGTAAAAGCATGGAACTCAAAAATAACCCATGTATTACGTACAAACACCTGTAGTGTTATAAAAGGTTGAGTTGTATTAAAAATCAAATGGGTCACGAGGTTTCTTAAACAAACTTGGCCTAGTCGTCTCTACTGGAGCTGTTGCCTGTGGTCTAGGTGTCTTTTTTACATTTTTCCATGTTATCCAAAATACTGAAATAGCTGTCATTATACCCATATATATGAATGCAACATTTTTAAAACCATCTACCGTTTTTCCTATCTCTTGCATGGAATATGTTTGTTTCTTTTCTTCTTCGTCTTCCAAAACATCTTCCTGCTGTTCCAGCAACAAATCTATGTCATCTTTTTCTTCTCCTTGTTTTTCCAACAGACGGGAAAGAAGTTGCGTCTGTTTGCGACTTTCTTCTGCTATGGTTTCCAGATTATACACCACATCTTCTGGTGTAGCTATTTCTTTTAATATTCTGTCGCGTTCTATGTTGTCATGTGGTATAAGTTCGTCTGCCGTATATGGTTTTTCATCCTCTCTTATAATGTCCTCCCTTGTAATGTCCTCCATTGTAATAAGGGTTCCATATCTTCCTTAGTTTGTCATTTCCAATTCTATATCTTTTCATTGCTTGGTTTGCAGATATTTGTCCACGTAGTTCACGAAGTTCTTCTATTTGTTCTTGTGTCAAGTATCCTCTTTTGTTTTCCATGTTTTTATATTATGATATATTTTAATATTGTTTTAAAATAATATTAAAACACAACCAATTTTAGTATCGTTTATATGCAGTTCAAGATTGTTTGGTATCGTCTGTATATATTTTGACACCGTCTGGATGAAGTTTGCCATTGTTTGATATCGCCTGAGTATCATCTAAGTACCATATATGTGTCATTTGATATTGTCTGTATACAGTTGAAGACTGTTTGGCATCATCTGTGTGTAGTTGAAGATTGTTTGGAATTTTTTGTGTGTAGTTGAAGATTGTTTAGCATCGTCTGTATATATTTTGATATCGTCTGGGTATCGTTTGAGTATAGTCTGTATATATTTTGACATATTCTGTAATTGTTTAACATTGTCTGTGTGTATTTTGGGGCTATATGGAACTTATTTTGCTTGTAGCATTGCTTGTAGCAAGTCTATATGATAATCATGGCTAAAAAATTGTTTGGTTATCAGTATGCTTAAAAGATAAATTCATGGATTATTTTTGAGTTCCATGCTTTTACGGCTTATTCTTTCATGATAAAAATATCTTTGGTAGATGAAAATTTTATACTACACTTGTAGCAGGTGTAAAAAAGACATACCATCTGTTTCTTTTATTTTCTCTACTTTTATCGTTTTCGTTTGCAGTCTTCCTTTATGATTTGGGTGTAATTTTGATAACAAATCAACTTTTATTAAAAAATCTTAAAATATAACACTGGCTCAGCTTATTTCAGCACCTTTCTTTTAAAAAAATCATATTTTGTTGATTTCATGTTTATTCGTTAATTTGGGTGTACTTTTGATAACAAATCAACTTTTATTAAAAATCTCAAAATATAACACTGGCTCAGCTTATTTCAGCACCGCGTTTTTCATATGTATTATGGGGTTGTTGGATCAAATCTCGAGTAAAAAAAAATTGAGCCAGAACGCCCACCTAAAAAAAAAATCATATTTTGTTGATTTCGTGTTTTTTCGTTGATTTGGGTGTAATTTTATTAAAAAATCTTAGAATATAACTCTGGCTCCGCTTATTTCAGCACCTTGTGGTATTTTTTCATATTTTGTTGATTTCGTGTTTATTCATTGATTTGAGTAAAATTTTGATAACAAATCAACAAATTTATTTTGTATTAAAGAAACATTTTATAATTATAAAGATTACAAAAAAAACGCAAAATCAGACTAATTTTGGGTGTAATTTTGATAACTATTTAAAAAATCTAGGAGCGCCTGTAACATGCTAAATAACCAGTTAAATTGACTTAATTTTCAGTTTTTACTGAAAATTTTATGTGGTGATTTTAGATTATTTGGGGTGATTTGGTTTGTAAGCCAGACATTTTTGTGTGGTGATTTTAGATTATTTGGGGTGATTTGGTTTGTGAGCCAGAACACCCAAAATACATATATATGATGGCCATTTTAATCAGACATAGACGTGAATTCAGACAAAAAAAACTGTATTTGCAAGTCAGAAAAAGTCCAAAGAACTGCAGCTAGATGGTCGTGATGACATCTACATCTACATCTACATCTATAGTAGATCTGTCAAAATTTGACAATCATTCAACGGAAAAACGACTTTGCATCGCGGTTATTTATAACGTGAGCACAAGATAAAATAAGAGTTAAGAGAAGCAAGTACAAGATGAACTAGAATAAATAATAAAGTCAATAATAGACGTAAATATTGCTATAAGGTAAATAAATACAAGAATAAATGGGTATAGGTAATAAAGAAACAGGTACAGGTAAGATGCCCAAACCTACATAGAATCATCTGATATGAACCAATTCAGCTTCCGAGGCGGTAACAGGGACAAGTGTGTCCCCGCTGACACAGCTTCACATCATCACTTGACTCACAGTAGGTTTAGTTGAGATTCTGGTTTAAGGGCTGATAGCGGAAAGCTCCCTCTTGAAGTGTACCAAGGAGGGGGCCTCAGCTGCAGTAGCTGGGAGTGTGTTCCAGGCAGGGATAGTTCTCGGGAAGAAACTAAGCTTGAATGTGTCCGTCTTTGCAGAAAAGTGTTGGATTTTCTGGAATGTAGTGCTCTTGTACGTGTTATAGACGGAGTGAGGTACTCTAGCTGAGCAGTGGATGTCTATCAAATCGTTGACCACTTTGTAGAGGAGTGTTAGTTGGAGCTTGGAACGTCTGTCTTCAAGTGTCTGCCACTGCAGGTGATCCAACATGGAAGTTACACTACTGGTATTTCTGTAGCGGTTGGTAACGTACCTCGCCTAACGTACCTCGCCGATCGTCTTTGTACCATTTCTAGTTTATGGATCTGGTCTGCATGGTGTGGGTTGCAAACTGTCGCACAATACTCCACATGTAGTCTCACCAGACTGATATATGCATTTGTCTTGGTGTCCTCTTTCGGTGATCTTAGGTTCCTCCTCGGGAACCCTAGCATAGAATTTGCCTTTTTGCTGACTCTGTCGATGTGATTTTTGAAGGAAAGAGTTGATTGGAGGTCTACGCCTAGGTACTCGGTTGTGTCAGACGCTAGTAGAGTGTGCCCTTTTAATCTGTAGTTGTGGATTTTAGGGTTATTGGTCCTTGTGGCACGGAGAATACTATATGTCTGTGGGTGGAACTACATGCCCCATTTCTGTTCCCAATCTGCTAGCGTCAGAAAATCTTGTTGGAGAGCTCGGCAATCATCTTCTTTCCTTATCTGTCTGTATACATCTGCAAACAATCTTGTTTTATAAGTCGTCTGGGAGGTCATTTATAAAGAGGAGGAACAGGAGCGGGCCGAGGACGGTACCCTGAGGGACTCCTCTTAGCACTGCTGCACTGTCTGATGTAGAGCCCTCAACTGTCACTTGCTGCTGTCTGTTGGACAGGAAAGATTCAATCCACTTGTATGTGTTACCTCTGATGCCATAATGGTTGAGTTTCTTGAGGAGGTATTTGTGTGGGACTCGGTCAAATTCCTTAGAAAATTCGAGAACGACCATATCAACCTGGATCCCAGTGTCTAACGAGGAAGCAAGCTCGTGAAAGAGTGTCACGAGTTGTGTCTCGCAGCTTATTCTTGCCCTGAAACCATGCTGGCAATTAGTCAGGATGTTATACATGTCCACATGTTTCAGCACATTACTGACGACTATGTGCTCCAATAGCTTGCAGCATAGGCAGGTGAGTGAAACTGGGCGATAGTTGCTGGCATCGTATCTCTCCCCTTTCTTGAAGACTGCTATAACGTTGGCTTGTCTCCAGTCTGTGGGCGTGACTCCGGTGCGTATGGCTATGTTGAAGATAATCGCCAAAAGTGGCACTCTTTAAGGACTCTGGCCGGGATCTGATCAGGGCCTGATGCTTTCATGGGGTTAATTTTAAGCAATAGTGCTCCGACTCCCTCAGTGGTGACTATGATGTCATTCATGGGTGGATAAGGGGTCCCGTCTGGGTCAGGAACTGAAGTAGTATCCTCTTGGGTGAAGACTGACTGATATTGGTTATTCAGTATGTCTGCCTTGTCCTTAGAGTTGTTGAAGAGGCGTCCCATGCTTTTGAGTGGAGAAATGCCAGTGTTGTATTTTCTGATGGATTTGATGTATGCCCAGAATATTTTCTGTTTACTTGGTCTTACATCGTCTGGGGTCCCAACTTCAATAATGTTGTTTATATAATTCCAAAAGGACTGTCTTTCTGCTCGTTGGATATTCTTTTTTGATTCCTTGTATTTTCTAACATCACTTGCCTTTCCAGACTTTTTCATGCGTTTGAAGAGTTGTTTTTTCCTTGTACGGATTCCTGCTTTGACTGTCCTGTCGATCCATGACGCAATTCAAGTCACGTTGGAGAAATGCTTACTGAATTAGAATGGTCAAGTTAGAAACCCGACGAACCCTAGCTAGTTTAACCCTTTTCTTATATGAACTAAGATAAAACCTTGAGGCGAGCACAGGAAATGTAAAAGTAAATTTTAAACAGATAAAAATCAATGAAAGAACAATACAAATAACTTGTGAAATTTAAAGCAACTCAGTACTGAGGTCCTCTCAGAGTTTTTGGGGAACATGGCCATTTATATTTGGTAAACAAAGGAACAACGGCTGTTATTTTCAGGGAACAAGAGAACATTAAATATACTGAAAGGAAAAAGAACCACGACACGGGAATTTCCGCTATATATTGTATATAGTGCACACTTAAATCCATATATATTCCAAGGAAATCCCCATAATGTTTTGTAAAAAAAAAGTTGCAGTTAGTTAGAGAAAGGACACGACTGTGATGTTGTAGACGTTTTAATCACAGTACACGTTGTAACAAGAAATCCATAACTGTTGAAGTTCCTCTTTGAAAAATTGAGCCAGTTCAGTACTGAATTTAACGTAAAGAGTTGCAAAGTTTTGCATTCTAAGTTTGCTCATATGCTTGAGCCAAACGCGTCAATAATGAAACTTTGCAGGAATACTACGTGCTGTGTTACGTGTTGTTTTAGTCTTTTTTCCGAAAGGAAAGATCTTACGTATCCATGTACCATTCGATTAACAGCAGCAACATACAATAGATAGCGGAAATTCCCGTGTCGCGTTTCTTTTTCCTTTCAGTATAGTTTTAATGGCTACCAGTCAGTAAAGTTTTTATATATATTTTTGTATTACTGGACTGATACCAACTTTTATATAATGCCACGACCCGGCAGCTGCTATGATGTTTAGACGTAAACGAATGCAGTATAGACAGATAGATATATAGATAGTATTAAAGGTGACGAAAACACAATTTGGAAAACTTTACCTTTCTTCTTCCTTCACTCGAACTATGCTTCTCTCTGTCTATCATTTTGTTATTTTTCTTTTGAAACAGTATGGTCAATGTGACACCATTTTCTAAAACAATAGATGTAGATGTAGATGGATAGCCATCAGCGTTATAACGTTAAAGATGTTAAGTACGCGCAACCAAAGTATGTTGTAACGCGTAACATAAGCAATGAAATCTTATGTTATTACGCATAACATAGGCTTAAGTTACGCGTAACTAACTTATGACCATTGCGAGCAGAACGGTATAATTTTGTGTTTACGCGTAACATAAACATAAGCCTATGTTACGCTTGGGATGAAAATTGAAACGTCATATAGGGCCCTGGTTACGCGTAACATGAGAACATACATGTATTGTAACATAATTTAGTCACGCGTTAACATCTTTAGCGTTGTGACTCTTATTGTTAACCATAGACGTGTTATTCAATTCAGTTTTGTTCAGAAAACAAATCCTTGTACAAGCTATGACAGACTGTCGATTCTTCGCAGAGTGTCTAATAAGTAGGTGCGTCAGAACTCTACAAGATCACATAACTCTTCAAAAATGACTCGGCTGCTTTGAAAAAATGGGCAACATACGGGGAATGCAGCTCAACGCCAAGCCATGTTACATCCTGAATGTTAATGACAAATCATCTGACTTCTACCATCTAGAAACCCATAATCTGCAGCAAGTCCAAAATCACCTATATCTAGTAACTAATATCTAGGAGTTACTATCTCGTCAGATCAACTGGAACACTCAAATGAATAAAACGATAATAATCTAATACAAAAATTAAAAATAAATTTAAAAAAGGCAAACAGCTCTTTGGACTCCATCAGAAGGAACCTAAAACACTGCACAATCACCTGCAGGAAAAAACATATCTGGCACTTGTATGCATGTCTATCCTAGAATACAGTTCAGTCATCTTCGACCCCTACTACATCAACGCCATTGAACGAATTGAACTTATGCAAAGACAAGCAGCACGCTTCATTACCGTGGACTACAAACCCCGAGATGGGGAATGTGTTTCCAGGATGATAGAGCAACTCGAACTTCCATTCCAAGCCTGTGATATAAAGTATGTAATTTGATTAAAGAATCTAAGAAGTCCTCTTATGAAAGGAAAATTGAAGAAGGCAAATCAGATTCAAAGTCAATATGGAAACTATTTAAAGAGCACGGTTCCTCCACAAAAACTTCGCAAAAAGGAAATTCTGTAAATCAGATCAATAAAAACGATGAAGAAATAAAAGATAATTTTGAGATGGCAAATGAGTTTAATATATTTTTTTGTAAATATAGCTGCAAATTTAAAAGAATCTATTTCAAACATCGGACTTTACAAAAGTAAAGCAATTTGTAAATCGCACTGTTCCAGACAAAATGTATTTTAACATTCCTCTCATAACAGAAGAACAAACTCGTAAAATGCTTCTCAGCCTAGATACATCCAAATCCACGGGACTTGACCAAATTGGTCCTAAATTACTAAACTTATAGGCCAATGTAATATCAAAAAGTATTACATATATTATTAATTGTAGTATAAGACAGGGATTTTTCCCAGGTACCTGGAAAGCTGCTAAGGTTAATCCCTTATTCAAATCAGGTGCATCTGATAAAGTAAACAACTACAGACCAATTTCTATTTTACCAAGTCTTTCCAAGTTGAAATGAAAAACGTTTGCACAACTAATTTGAAAGAGTTTTTAAATTATTATAAATTACTATGTAAATCTCAAAGTGGGCTTAGAAAAAGCCACAGCTGCGAAACGGCTTTGGTTCATATGAGTGACAAGTGGTTAAAAGGATTAAATGAAGGTAAATTTGTTGGTGTTATAATGGTTGATTTTAGGAAAGCGTTTGACATTGTGGATCATAACATTCCTAAAAAACAAATGCAGATCTATAATTATAGTGATACTACAGTTAAGTGGTTTAAATATTATCTAACAGATAGGAAACAAAATGTTTCCCTAAATTGGATTCTCTCTGATAAACAGTTAATTACATGTGGTGTACCACAAGGCTCTATTTTAGGACCTCTCCTATTCTTATTATTCATAAATGACCTCCTATATGTCTTGATGGTACTGTATCTAATACAGACATGTATGCGGATGATACCACTATCTACGATGTTAACACATCAAAAGCAGTAATTGAGCAAAATCTTCAAACTGCTTTAAATACCCTCAATGCTTGGTGCCTAAATAATGGTATGGTTTTAAACACAGAAAAAACTAAAGTGCTCTTAGTTACTACACCTCAAAAGCGTGCTAGACTTGTTAATAGCAAATTGTACCATAGCTCCTTTGGTCTGAGCCTAAACCGTGCTATAAATGCCGGTGTATTTCAGCCGTGCTATAAATGACAGATTCGGCAGTTATACCATGGTCTACTCAATTTTACGCACGCGCAGTTGTAATTTACAACACAGCTGTCAATCGAAAAGACTACACCATTACCAAAACAGCACACCTTGACATGGCATTTGACCACTAATATACAAAGGTGATAATCAAAACATGGGTCATGCTCATGTCGCGTGATAATGCTATTTCTTGATTGGATCCAGCTATTAATTTTACTGAAAACTGCAACGCCCTAAAATGTCTTGCACATGCGTAGATGGATAATGGCTATGGGTACAAAACATTTATAGCATACTTTTCTCGTATGCGATTTATACTGCACTCTCTGGCCTGCGGCCCTCGAGAAGCAGTATAAATCGCATATACTCGAAAAAGTATGCTATAAATATTTCTTATCATTAACATATAATAACATTGAACTGCAACTTACAACAAGTGATACAATTCTGGGAATGCATATACTAGATGAACACTTGAAGTGGGATAATCACATTATGTATATTCGTAAGAAAATATCAACCAACATCTGGTTACTGTCAAGAATAAAATCATATATTCCTTTAAAATACCGGATAATGTGTTATAAGGCATATATATGTTCAACCTCATCTAGATTACTGTAGAATAATATGGGGAAATACAAAGAAGGCTGATATACCACTATTATTACGTTTGCAGAGGAGAGCATAGGCGACCAATATACCACACTAAATGAAGCACTGGTTATCATTAATTCCCTTAATATCGAGCAAAGGATATTTCTCCAAAAGGCAAAATGTATGTATAGAGTATCAAAACATGCAGTCCCGTCATATATTTGTGATATGTTTCATCCTACTGTTATCTCACAGAGAAATCTTCGATCTGCTTACGAATTAAATTATATAACTCCAAGACCAAACAAAGAATTGTTTAAAGGGAGTATGTCATACTCTGGAACAATTGTGTGGAATAGCATTCCTTCATATATTAGAGAATGTACTTCTTTAAAAACCTTTACATCTAACTGCGTTAAATGGCTGAAAACACAATCATAATGTAACTATTGTAAAAGTATTGTTATGTTTGGCAGTTTTAGATAATTATTGACATCTTGTGTACTGTGTGATACTTTATTATGCACACCACCACCTCAAACCATGTATATAATTATGTATATACATTAAGAATGAATGCGAACATGGTTGTAAATGTGTGTGGATGTGTGTGTATTTGCATATATGTGTGCGCAAAAATGTGAAGGAAATATCACTGTTTTGTTATATATATATGTTTTACATTGTACATGTATATGTATGACTTTGCAGAGGGCCCCAAGGGAGATTAGTGTTGGCTAATTGGGTCACCCTCAATAAATAAAGACATTCATTCATTCATTCATTCATTCTTAGATCCCCAGACGTTATTAGGTCTGTGTTAGATCTCTGACTAAATGTATATCCAATACTTAACTATAATTCCAATTCAATATGTTATGCAGGTGATATAATGTGATGGTTTGTAGCTCGATAAGTCATTTTAATATTATTATTACTGCATTCGATGGTGTTGTTGTTTTGTCTGTTTTTAAATAGTCTGCAAATGAGAATGTTACAATCAGTCATTCATTGTCACTGGGACAATTAGAACATAATTGCTCGGATGGGGCGTAAAACGGGAGGTCCCGTGTGTCGGAGTTCTAGCACTTAAGTAAACGATCCATTGGAGCAGTGATTATCACGTCTCTGGCCAGGGTCATATTTTTACTGCAATGGTCGTATTAAGTCATTGGCTTATATTAAGTCATAGGTTGTTTATTTTCATTATATTTTTAGTTATTTGTGTTTATGAATCAGAATTAAGCTTATGTTACTTTATATGCTTTGTTTATTCGTCATTGATAGCCCGTCATTAGAGGTTTACCACCACCAATTACATGTAAACCTCCGAAGTGTAGTTCCTATAATAAAAAGTAATCCCTCCTTTTTCGATGGAAACGGGCATTATATAAGTAGGGGAAAACTGCCCATTTCTATTCGATTTTGTGGTTGTATGTATAAGAAGCGTATTAATAGGTTTTACTGGATCACTGATGAACATTTTCGAAATTTCGACTCTATGCTTACACTTTGTGAGCAATGAAAACAGTCGATCAATAAAAACAGCTGTACCCTTGACCTGTTTAGTAAACAAACAAGAACTGTCTAAAAGCAACATGGTTAAGAAGGTGGACAGGTGCTAAATGGACACATATTATTGAGACTACACTTAACTTAAAAGATGTAATAAGTTTTGGAAATAATTATACAAAATCATTAATTGACAAGTTAAGTAATCCATTTTGGGTCGATGTTTTACAAGCATATGCATACATTAATGAGAAAAACCAACCACAATCTACAGACCAATTTCTTGCAAGCCCAATTTATTATAATGATAATCTCAAGATTGGAGCAAAACCCATAATTTATAAATCATGGTATAACAAGGGTATTTTTCTAATAAATGATTTGCTTAAAGAAAATGGAAAGTTTTACTCAGAATTAGAGTTCAATGAAACGTTTAAATTTAAAACTAATTTTATTCAATACAATGGAGTTCTTTCATCAATCAAAATGTATGCTGATAAACAAAATATTACATTGTTACATAAAAAGTTACCAAACCCATTGCTTACAGCTAACATATCAATCCTTATCAAAAATACCAAAGGTTCCAAAGATCTGTACAACATACTAAACAAAAATGAAGAAAAACCAACATCGAACTATAAACGGGTGTAAATTTACGAGATAGATGATAAGACATGGAAAGATATTTACATGTCCCCATTTAAATATAACCTTAGTACAACACTTCGATGGTTTCAAGTAAGAATCAACCACAAAATATTGCCAACTAAAAAAATATTTGTTTACCATTAAAGCCATTGATAGCCCTCTTTGTAATTTCTGTCACCAACAAGAAAGTATTACACATATGCTTTGGTCATGCCCAGAAACTCAAACGTTTCTTAACGAAATTAAGACTTGGTGTGTGTGTGTGTGTGTGTGTGTGTAATTCTAAGGTGTATAGTCCGTCCGCCAACGAACACGTCAGGGTATACCTGACGCGATGGGCACAATAGAGTCTGGACTTTTAAAGTTGTAATTTTGAATTTTGAAGCTGATCTAGACCTTGCCAACAGGTCTGTTTAATGCCTAAATATGTGCTAAAAACGGTGTCAACAACAGCGGTTAATTCAACCTAATTTCGTGTATTGACACCTTATTAAGACTTGGTTGTTAACAAAACATATACAAATTACATTCATAGAAGAACTATTTATTTTCAATATAGGAAATATGCTATCATCAATCGATTTGTACATTATTATCGAATTAAAGTACTATATTTTTTCATCAAAACGTCTTAATAAATTGCTATCGGTCACTGCTACTGGCTATATACCAGATATCGTCATTTTTATGTTGATTTTTTAATAAATCTAAATCAAAACTAGTAATCTCATAAATATTTTTGCCGGTAGAGTAGCTTACCCCTTTGCCGTAGATATTCCGTGTTTACATTGTTCCTATTCTCAGTAACAAGTGTCACGTGACCGTTACTAAATATAGCCTGAAATGGGCCGGTCGTTTGAGCTGAATGTAGTAGTTATCGTCATGTTCAGTTTAATACCGAAAAATCCATGTTAGGGATGATGAAAACGTGTGTAGTTATTAATTGAAACATTAATATAGCATTGCATATGAATACACAAAAAGAATTATCTAGAAAAAATATATATCTACAATTTAATTTTTTTTTAAAACTGTAGGTATCGGATGTAATTTACTTCACTCCGATTTCATAATTTAAAGGGAAATAACTGTCCGCAAATTGTATTGATTGACGTGAACTAGTTGTTTTCGTTCCATCACATACTTTTAGTTTTTTGTGCATGTCAAATTGATTCAATGGTTCGACGTAAAAGGTCAGCTATTTTAAAAGGAAATTTTCCTGCGCATGCGCATTAGCGTGTGATTCCCCCGATTGTGTTTTGTTTATAACGGTATTTATATAGGTAAACGAGTTGGTTTGAGAGTGTATGTTAACATTTCTAAATATTTTTTTCCTCTCCAATCGTCTGATGATAGTGTATAGTGATTTGTAAATTGGGGTCGAAAAATAAGCACAACATCGAGCGTTTTATTGATAATGACGAAATCTGGTGAATGACGATAACTGGTACACAACCAGTATGAAGAATAGACTTAAAAATTCATACAAAGCACTGAAGTATATAGCTGTTAAAAATGATAACGTAGAGACATTTTCCGAAAAATGGATGACTTATAAAGAAGCCTTAGATGCTAACTTATAATACATACATCATTTTTTGCCAAGAAACTGATAATTGATAATACCAATTAACTAAAAGTGACAAGGACTGAGAAGATTATTGTATAATTCTTTTACAGAGAGAGTGTTTGCAGACAGTATTTGGTAACCCATATTTAAAAAAAAATAAAATAACAGTAATTTAAACTAAATTTCACCCAGTAATGATGAAGCTAAACTACCGATATATATCATTTTGGTTCTTCGAAAAAAAAAAAAAGCACTTTCATTGTTTCTTTGATATCATACCTTTGTATATAATATTTGTTTTTAAGGAATGAAAGAACTTGAATGGGAATGTGTGTTGGGAACTTAACATAATATGTATATTTTGTAAAGTATGTGGTGGGATGGTCCTCCCCGACCCACAACACACTCTTCACGGGGAGATTAAATGGGTTTGCCCTTTTTTGGCAACTGAAAAAAAAACAAAAAAACAACAACAACAAAACGAGAACTTTCTTTCTTCCTTTCTTCCTTCCTTTACTGTCACCGATCAATTCTGATCATCACGACAGGGTGGTGGCATATATGCAGCCAGAAACTGTATATTTATTAAAAGTTAAGTACAGTGTCTAAAGATGAATTGTAGAATTAAAAACAAATGACTACTGACCTTAACATTAAAACTAATTACAAATATGATGCGAGAGTTGTGTGTATAGTCAACTCTCATTTTATACGTCTAATTAAGTTTAGACTTAAAAGAATCTACTGTAGTCATGGAAACAGTAGATTCTGGAAGAGCATTCCAAAGTGGTATTACTCTTGGAAAAAATGAAAACTTTAAAAGATCAGTTGAGGCAGTCAGTCGATCGTATTGTTGTAGATGGGATGTTCTTTTTGAGTATCTAGTCGCTTTATTAGTCATAAGAGAACGGTCTCTGTCAATGTCAACTAGTCCATTATGTATTTTGTAAAAGAATGTTAAACATGAGTTGGTACGTCTTTGCTCTAGGGTTGACCACTGTAAATCGTCAAGTATGTCCCCAACATGACTGGTATTATGCCATCTCCTACATGTCCATCTAGCTGCTGTTCTTTGTACCATCTCAATTTTATGTTTGTTAACCTGGGTATGGGGATTCCAAATTGTGGAGGCATATTCAAGTTGAGGACGAACTAAAGTCTGGTAAGCATTTACCTTAGTTTCTCTGGGGGCGAGTGACAGATTTCGGCGTAGAAAGCCATGAGTTTTTGTTGCCTTGTTGGTTATAGTTTGGATGTGCGGCGTCCAGTCTAGTGTATCAGTGATTGTAACCCCCAGGTACTTTGTTGCTTTCACCTCGTCAAGCGTCTGTCCATGTAAGGTGTAACGGTAATTAAATTGCTTGTCTGGTCGGTGTCGTGTTATTCTCATTGAGTGACATTTGGACACATTGAACTTCATGAGCCACTGTTGCTCCCATGTACCAAGTTTCTGTAGGTCGGTCTGTAGTTCAATGTGGTCCTGATGGGAATATATATTTTTGTAGAGGACACAGTCATCTGCAAAAAGCCTAACATTTGACGATATACCATCAGGGAGGTCGTTAATGAACAATAAGAAAAGAATGGGACCCAGGCAGGAGCCTTGGGGGACACCGGATATAACTGGAGCTGGATCGGAGTGCGTTCCGTCGAGTACTACTTCTTGTGTCCTGTCTGATAACCATGAGGCGATCCAACGGTTGGTTGTCCCTCTTACACCGTAGTGGTTTAGTTTGTATAGTAGTCGCTTGTGAGGGACTTTGTCAAAGGCTTTGGCAAAGTCCATCACAATAACGTCTGTCTGTTTGTGCTTCTTATTGTAACCTCTGTCTAGATTTAGCGTTATGTCATGAATAAATTGAACTAACTGAGTTTCACAAGAACGTCTGCTTCTGAAACCGTGCTGCGACAGGGGCGGATCCAGGATTTCAGCTTAGGGGGAGCGTAATATTTTGGTCAATTTTCGGGTCCGTCTCTAGCCTCATAAAACGTTTGCGGTAGTGCATTGATAGGGTAAAAAGTCCGTTTTCAAATAAAAAGATTTAACAATGTGTTAATTCAACCAATCATTAGCCATTATGCGTCGAGCAAGCTAAGCGAGCGAGAATTTTTTTTATACTGAAGGCGTGCATCGAAATTGTTTGATATTTTATCTACAGTAACATGGACATACACGTATGAATAAAAAAAAGTCCGTTTTCAAATAAAGGGTGTTAACAATGTGTTAATTAAACCACTCATTAGCCATTATGCATCTAGCGAGCGAAGTGAGCGAGATTTTTTTTTATACTGAGGGCGTGCAACGAAATTGTTTGATATTTTATCTACAATAACATGGACATACATGTATGAATAAAAAAAATCCGTTTTCAAATATAAGGATTTAACAATGTGTTAATTAAACCACTCATTAGCCATTATGCGTCGAGCGAACGAGAACATTTTTTATACTGAGGGCGTGCATCGAAATTGTTTGATATATTATCTACAGTAACATGGACATACATGTATGAATAAAAAAGTCCGTTTTCAAATAAAAGGATTTAACAATGTGTTAATTAAACCACTCATTAGCCATTATGCGTCGAGCGAGCGAAGCGAGCGAGAAAAAAATTTATACTGCGGGCGTGCAACGAAATTGTTTGATATTTTATCTACAGTAACATGGACATACATGTATGACCCCCCCCCCCCCCCCCCCCCCCCCCCCCCCCCCCCCTGATATTTTATCTACAGTAACATGGACATACATGTATGACCCCCCCCCGCTGATATTTTATCTACAGTAACATGGACATACATGTATGACCCCCCCCCCCCCCCCCCCCCCCCCCCTGGATCCGCTAGTGTGCGAGTCAACAAGTATGTCGTTTGTGTGTAGATGCTTCATAATATTACTAACTAGGATATGTTCTAGAGCCTTACAGCATATGCATGTTAGTGAGACCGGCCTATAATTAGAGGGGTCATACTTTTCCCCCTTCTTATAGATTGGAGCCACATTGGCTTTGCGCCAGTCGTCAGGGACTTGTCCGGTTTGGAGTGACCTATTAAATATAGCTGTAAGGATGTCACCCAATTCATTGCAGCATTCCTTAAGTATGCGTGCATTGATAGTGTCTGGGCCGGAAGCTTTATTGGGATTTAGTTTCCCAAGATATGACCTTACACCATTTGGGTATACGTAGATGTCATGCATATTTGTGTGTTGACCTTTTCCTAATTGTGGTAGACTTGTTTTACCCTCTTCCGTAAAAACCGAGTAAAACTGATTGTTGAGAATATTAGCTTTCTCTTTACTGTCTGTCATCAGGATACCATTTTCTCTTAAGGACGATATGTTATTTTGTCCATTCCTAAGGCTATTAATATATGACCAGAATTTTTTAGGGGTAGCCTTTGGATTTTCATCCTCGGACGAGGCGAAGATATCATCAACATATTTAAAGTGGGCATCTCTGATTTTCTTTTGTAGTTGTGTCCTAAATTTCTTATATTTTTCTATTTCTTGGGGAGAGTTAGATTTGCGTGAACGTCTGAAAAGCTTTTCCCTTCTTTTCAGAAGTCTCTTAATGTCAGTATTGATCCACGGGTGACCAACACGTGAGCTTGTCATTTTTGATGGAATTAATGTGTTCATCGCCTTAATTACTTCTCTGTCTTAAAGTCAGTCCACAAGTCATTTGTTGAGAATTTGTTTAAATCCTGGGCTAGGATTTTGTCTCTGTATTGTCCCAGGTGAGATTCTTACATGTCTTGTGACCCCACGTTTCCTGGTGATTTTTCAAGTGGAAAAATAGTTTTCTATATGAACATTACACTGCTGCATTATCCATACTTGAGTTGAATTTGCAGCAAATCATTAATATGTGACACTTTAACATTGGTGTCTATGGGGAAAATAATTAGTGCTTTCATACCTAGAAAATAAAACTTATTCTATTCTATTCTATTCTAGCCGCTCTTCTTCATGGAGATTTTTGCAAAATGTAGAAATGTGGAAAATGTTCCATTAAAAACACCGGCGAAACTTGCGACCCTTTGTTTACGAATATTATGTACAATTGAGTGCTTTTTATCCATATATTAGAATGGACAGTAGAGGTAAAAACGTTCAAGGCAAAAGACCCATGAAAGGAAAAGGTAAAATAGTAGTTAAAATAGAATAATATTGCTGGAAATGAACGAGTATAACTTCCGTTTCGTCCATGGACCCATTCGACCCCATTGGAAATAGCGTATTTTTAAGCTTTCACGGGATATACTTAGGATTAAGGATCAGACTATTTCGTATATTTTTTATTTAATTTATAGATCTTTAAGACTTATTTTCCATTTCAGCACTAGATTAACTTGGGGCAGTTCGGTATAAATAGGGACAGGCTTTCAATTTAGCTAACGATGACAATATATTCTGCGTATGCCCAGTTTATATCTGTCACAATGATAAATACAGTTGCTGCCACGCGGATTACGACTTTTTCGCAGCATCCCCGCGGCCGTTTTTCAATCAGTGTCAAAAATCCCCGTGATCTTATCTCGGATTGTCACCCGAAATATCGCGGGGATTCCCCGCGACTGTAAAAATCGCCGCGATTGCAAAATCCAGTCTCGAAAGAAAGAAATCACCGCGATTCTCCGTGATAGATTCGCGGGGGAACGCGGGGGAAATTAGAGCACGGATCAATGAAAAATGTAATAAAAATGATAAATACAATGAACAATTTTGGAAGCAATAGGTATTTCAAACTTTTAATGCATTTAATAACGTGTGTTTTTCGTTTTTGTTTTCCAAAAGTCACATTTCTCTTCACCGGACATAAATTGGCTACCCACAATCTTTTGCGATGTGTGTACCTATTAACAAGGCGGCACTAATAACGGGTTTATGACCCGGAATTCTTTACAATTTTTCGGATTATTTCTGACTAAAGAACCCATCGATGTATTAATAACCAACAGCAGAATAGTAAAATATGTTAAAATAACGATTAATTAAAAAAATATAATTCTAATTTCCAGTATAAGATTTGAATTTTATGTTCAGTCACCGCGAAGTCGGTAATAGGAACCGCCATATAACTATCGTGACCCAGTATACATTATCCGGGCATTTGAATTTTCCGAAAACAAAAATAAAATTGTCTTCTGCTTCGGGTTTTTAATAGTTATTGAATAATAATGCATTAAATTGACTGCACAATTGTACATTGATACTGAAGATAAATCGCGGAGATGGCCTGCGATTTCACACCGGGTAAAGCGGTGTGCGAATCAAAACAGATCACCGCTATTCGATCACCGCGAATAGCGGTGATTGTGTCGCGGTGGAAAAAATATATTATCCCCGCGATGAGCGGGCTGACCGCGGATCGCGGGGACAAAATCAGTGTGTCCGCGGTGAGATAAAATCGCCGCGATGAGTGGGATTAGTCTTAATCCGCGTGGCAGCAACTGTAGGTCATAAATATAGAGCCTAATTTGGTATTAAATAAGTGCCATTTTATTTAAAAGTAATCAAACTTTTAAGGCTATAGGTGACACACACCTGCATATAATGCAGTATCTGAAGATCGATAGATACATCAGTTGTGTAATGTCTACCAAGAAAAGCATTGTCAGTTCACTTAAGAAGCCACATATCAGACTCCAATTTGATCGATCACTCTAGTGAATTCATCAAGTGCGCGTCGCCATTTTGTGTTTCACTGTAGCACTTGCATATTTTATTTTAGACCAATTAGAAGACAGTTTTCTATGTTATGGACATGAGTTAGCATGTTAAAATACACTTTTAATACTCTTTTCACATTTTTCAAATTGGCAGGATCAACGTGTACATTGATTGTTGCAAATTTCACGACTGGACATTCCCAACTGAATCTTTTGGGAAGGTTTCATGCTTTTAAACAGCATCATTTGTATATTATAATTGCACAGGTTGAAAGACGAATTTATTTTGAGTAGATTACTATCACATGATGAAATATCTTTAAATAGCCTTGAGGGAGAGGCAATAAGTAGTTCTGTATAATATAATTTATTTCCAATATTACATATCAATGATTCCTCTACAAGTGTTAAATTAATGTTTTTTTGAAGACAACCAAATTTTAAGTTTGTTAAGAAAGGAATGCGTTTCTGGGCATGACCAGAGCATATGTGTTAATGTTTCTTCATGGTGGCAGTATTTACAAGTAGGACTATCTACAACTTTAATCCTATGTAAAAACCTTCCTGTGGGGAAAATTCTGTGGTTAACTTACAGGGATTTTTCTAGGCCCAATTTGGGCCATCCCCATCCCAATCCAAAATATCCTTATAATTTCCCTAAATATGATGTCCCAAAATATCCTCATATTTTCTCAAAAAAGCACAAAAAAGCAAAATATTTTCCTAAAAAGAATTTTTTGGTTAAAATTAAATGTAGCCTATTTGACAATGTATTCGTTGCAGACTTGTATAAGAGCTTGATTTTGAAATGATTCCAAACATTTTTAGTGCCTTACTATGTAATATAGTAGGATTATTATTTTTCCCAGTTTCTAGATTACATGCACATTTTTCCCAATTCAAAAGGCCCCAATTCAAAAGGCCCCACTTCCAAAAATGCAGAAAAATCCCTGACTTAATTCGTATTTGGAACCATTGTAATGTTGTGTTTTTCGTACATTTGAAAGGTGCTATACATCTTTCCAAGTGTCTTCCTCCTTAGAATAAATTTCTTCCCATTTTGATTTCAAGGCTGGTTTACTGGAATTTTGATTGAGGGTATTATAGCGATTTTTTTAACATGAATTTCCAGATTTTTAGCTCTACTGATCAGAGATCAGCAGAGCTTATGCTGTGGTGCAGCGTCCGTCTATCCGTCTGTCCGTAAACTTTTTTTTGTAGCGACACCTTCTCTGAAACTGCTGAATGGATTTTCATGAAACTTTACAGAAATGTTGCCCATGAAGTCTAGTTGATCCTAGCAAAAATTCATGTTGATGTGAAATCCAAGATGGCCGCCAAATCTAAAAATAGGTTTTTAAAAAACACGTTTGTAGCGACTACTTCTTGAAAACTATAAGTGATATTGATATGGGACTTTTTCTAAAATGATCAGCATGACATGATGTTGGTCCTTGTCAAAAATCGTTTTGATTCAACGTTAAACATGGCTGCCAGCGACCATCTTTGTTTACATAGAATTATATAATGAAAACTTATAGCGACTACTCCTCTGAAACTACTTGACGGATTTTCATGAAACTTCACAGGAATGTTGCTTTTGATGTCTAATTGATCCTAGCAAATTTTAGGTCAGCCGGAAATTCAAGATGGCCGCCACGACTAAAAATAAATTTTCAAAATACAAGTTTGTTGCGACTTCTTCTTGAAAACTATAAGTGATATTGATATGGGACTTTTTCTAAAATGATCAGCATGACATGATGTTGGTCCTTGTCAAAAATTGTTTTGATTCAACGTTAAACATTGCTGCCAGCGGCCATCTTTGTTTACATAGAGTTATATAGTAAAAACTTGTAGCGACTACTCCTTTGAAACTACTTGGCGGATTTTCATGACACTTTACAGGAATGTTGCTCTTAATGTCTAATTGATCCGAGCAAAATTTCAGATCGGCCAGAAATTCAAGATGGCCACCACAGCTAAAAATAGATTTTTAAAAAAGAAGTTTGTAGCGACTACATCTTGAAAAGTATAAGTGATATTGATATGGGACTTTTTGTAAATTGATCAGCATGACATGATGGTTATCAGAGTCAAACATTATTTTGATTCGACGTTAAACATGGCTGCCAGTGGCCATCTTTGTTTACATAGAGTTATATAATGAAAACTTGTAGCGACTACTCCTCTGAAACTACTTGACTGATTTTCATGAAACTTCACAGGAATGTTGCTCTTGATGTCTAATTGATCCTAGCAAAATTTCAGGTCGGCCGGAAATTCAAGATGGCCGCCACGGCTAAAAATATTTTTTCAAAAAACAAGTCTGTAGCGATTACTTCCTGAAATCAAAATCAATCAGTAGAGCTTAAAGGTCATTGACCTCTTGTTAAGATTTTGTAATGGGGCGCCCCTGAATCCGCCCCTCACCCCACCCCTGCACACGAAATAAAACAAACATAACAATACAAAATTTATAAGCATTTTTTTTTTTATTAGGATCCGGCTACTAAACAAGCAAGATTTTTTCTCTCTCTCCCTTTGAATACTAGTGTCAGTTGTATTCTTTCATGCAAACAAGTTCACCATGTTCCAGGTGCAGATCCAGGATTTCGAAACTTTTCCAAAATATGGAACAACAAAAAAACAACAATGTTTTTAGCTCTACTGAACAGAGATCAGCAGAGCTTATGCCGTGGTGCGGCGTCCGTCTGTCCGTCTGTCCATAAACTTTTATTTGTAGCGACTTCACAGCTGAAACTACTGGATGGATATTCATGAAACTTTACAGAAATGTTGCCCATAAAGTCTAGTTGATCCTAGCAAAAATTCATGTTGATGTGAAATCCAAGATGGCCGCCAAAGCTAAAAATAGAGTTTTAAAATACAAGTTTGTAGCGACTTCTTCTTGAAAACTATAAGTGATATTGATATGGGACTTTTTCTAAAATGATCAGCATGACATGATGTTGATCCTAGTCAAAAATCGTTTTGATTCAACTTTAAACATGGCTGCCAGCGGCCATCTTTGTTTACATAGAGTTATATAGTAAAAACTTGTAGCGACTACTTCTCTGAAACTACTTGGCGGATTGTCATGAAACTTTACAGGAATGTTGCTCTTGATGTCTTATTGATCCTAGAAAAATTTCAGGTCGGCCGAAAATTCAAGATGGCCGTCACAGCTAAAAATAGATTTTTAAAAAATAAGTTTGTAGCGACTACTTCTTGAAAACTATAAGTGATATTGATATGGGACTTTTTCTAAAATGATCAGCATGACATGATGTAGATCCTTGTGGAAAATTATTTTGATTCGACGTTAAACATGGCTGCCAGTGGCCATCTTTGGTTACATAGAGTTATATAGTAAAAACTTGTAGCGACTACTCCTCTGAAACTACTTGACGGATGTTCATGAAACTTCACAGGAATGTTGCTCTTGATGTCTAGTTGATCCTAGAAAAATTTCAGGTCGGCCGGATATTCAAGATGGCCGCCACAGCTAAAAATAGATTTAAAATAAATAAGTTTGTAGCGACTACTTCTTCAAAACAATAAGAGATATTGATATGGGACTTTTTCTAAAATGATCAGTATGACATGATGTTGGTCCTTGTCGAAAATCGTTTTGATTTGACCTTAAACATGGCTGCTTTGTTTACATAGAGTTATATAATGAAAACTTGTAGCGACTACTTCTTTGAAACTACCTGACGGATTTTCATGAAACTTCACAGGAATGTTGCTCTTAATGTCTTATTGATCTTAGCAAAATTTCAGGTCGGCCGGAAATTCAAGATGGCCGCCACGGTTAAAAATAGATTTTCAAAAAACAAGTCTGTAGCGACTACTTCCTGAAATCAAAATCAATCAGTAGAGCTTCAAGGTCATTGACCTCTTGTTTTATAAAGCACAAAGTTTTAGAGATCAGAGAAGAAGACTAACAAAAATTTGCGCGTTGCACCGTTCAACCCTTGACTGTTGGGAGGGTGTGGGTGGGCGCCACTATACTGAAAGAAATAAGTTTAGCACGTACATGTAACATGGTAAATTCCATTGAGCAGATTCAAGGCTATGTGCTTCAGCCGCCATTAACAATATAATTAACATAATTAACAAGTTTATGCAGGACATTATTTTTAAACGATATCTGCAAAAAAAGTAGCAACATGTTTTAATTTACCTGCTTTACAGAAATTATAATTTCGTTCTTATTTCAGTATAAAGGGAGATAATTTTAAAATTTAAAACTTTGGTTTGTAATTTGATTATAATTATAAGGTTAATGTCAGTTGTTTTTACGTTTTTTAGGCCAGAGTTTTTTATAGTTAGTTTTACGGGAGATTTTAGAAAAAAAATGCAGTAGGAGGAGCAGGGCACGAAAATTCCACACGTCCGCTCGCTATGACAAGTGCTTATTGATGCAGGACCAGTTGAAATTCAGATAAATTCTTCAACTATTCATCAATTTGTCCATTCAAATATTGCGTAGGACGAGTAACTCGGAAACAAATTTTCTTGCCCTGGAGGAGGAAATAAAAATAAAAATAAAATTGGGTAAATTAAAATGAGAAGTCGATAAAAATTTTTTTTAGAAAATTTCAGATTTTTTCTTTCTTCATAAAACAAGTTTTACTCCTAACATTAATATTATCATTTTTAGCTCGACTATTCGAAGAATAAGAGAGCTTATGTAATCACCCCGGCGTCGGCGTCGTAAGCTGTGTTTACAAGTCTATATCTCTTACATTTCTTATCCTAGCACAACCAAATTTGTTCATGGGCTTCCTTATAGCATTATCTTAAGGGCTGCATAAGCAATTTTGGTTCTTGTAACCCATGGGCTCCCATGGAACCCGAATTATGATAGCCCATAAAAAGTGTCCCATTTCACATCAAATATTGCGTGTAAGCTGTGTTTACAAGTCTATATCTCTTACAATTGTTACCCTAGCACAACCAAATTTGGCCATTAGCTTCCTTATAGCATTATCGTAAGGGCTGCTTAAGTAATTTTGGTTCCTGTAACCTCTGGGCTCCCATGGAACCCAAATTCTGATAGCCCTTAAAATATGTCTGTTTCACATCAAATTTTGCGTGTAAGCTGTGTTAACAGGTCTATATCTCTTACATTTCTTGTCCTATCTGAACTAAATTTTGGAATTGGTTTCCTTATAGTATGTTGTAAAGGGTTGGATAAGTAATTTTGTCTTCTGCAAATTCTGGGCTCCCATGGAACCCAAATTGTGATGGCCCATAAAATGTGCAATAAAGGCAGATCTAGGTTTGCATGTAAGCATGTATATATCTATAATTTTGGTTTGGGATTTGTTATAGCATTATGCATCTTATTACTTCACCCATATTGGGGCATGGGCTCCCTCCTCCCCACCCCCACTCCACACCTTTTTTTTTTGTTTACATATTTCTGTGTTGTTTTAGTCAATTCTTACACATCCCCCCCCACCCCCCCCCCCCTCCCCTTCCACCCCCACCCCACAGTTGAAACTTTTTTTTTATTATTATTTTTTATATATTTCTTTGTTGTTTTAGTCAATTCTTACACATATATGTTCTCCCCTCCCCTCCACCCTCTACACCCCCCAACCTACTCCCGCCTCTCACCGCCGCTCCCACACACCCCACCCCCACTTGAAAATCTTTTTTTTTAATTTTTTTTTATTTTACATATTTCTTTGTTGTTTTAGTCAATTCTTGAGTTGTTTTGATATATGTTGCCCCCTCATGAAAGGGTCGATGGATTTAAATAATATTTGGTACACGGGTATAACACCATAAAATACAAGTCAAGTTCGACTTTGGTTACAAACCACCAATTTTTGACGGAGTTATAGCCCCTTTTCAACTTACAATTTAGCCAAAAAAACGGTTTCCGGAAGGGTCGACGGATTTAAATAATTTTTGGTACACGGGTTTAAGACCATAAAATACAGGTCAAGTTCGACTTTGGTTACAAACCACCAATTTTTGATGGAGTTATGGTCCCTTTTCAACTTAGAATTTGCCAAAAAATGCTACAGTCAACTCTGAGGAACCTGCTAATTTGGGTTTGTATTAAATTTAAACAATTTATAATGCATCCTCTTCATGACCATGTCTCTTTTTATTACACTTATACATCTTTGACTTGAACGGTGCAACGCGCAAATTTTTGTTAGTCTTCTTCTCTGATCTCTAACAATATTGAAAACTCTCTCTCTCTCTGTCGTCATATTTTGTAGTTTAAATAATTTGTTTGCCATTGTCTAAATTGTATGAATATATTGTAGCGGGAGGGCCGGATTTCTAATGTTGTAATAACTTGTGGCCCGACCCCATTTCCAATTCTTACACATAGCTATCTTGCCCTACCACCCCCCAACCCCCCAAACCACCTTCACCACTCAAAATATTTTTATTTTGTGTTACCATATTTCTGTGTTGTTTTGGTCAATTCTTACATGGCTTCTTACACATATATGTTGTCCTCCCCCCAGCCCCCACCTCTCCCCCATCCCCACTCAAAACTAGATTTTATTTTACATATTTTTGTGTTGTTTTGGTCAATTCTTACATAGCTTCTTACTCGTATATGTTGCCCTCACCATCTCCACTCCCCCCCACCACCCACCCCTGCCTCCCCCCACACCCCCGCCCCCACTCAAAACTTGTTTTTTTTTTTACATATTTCTGTGTAGTTTTGGTCAGTTCTTACACATAGCTATGTTGCGCCCCCAGCTCCGACAGCTCTTGTTTTTTATTGTTTTCCCCGCTCGCAGTGCATGCCTATGAACATCGGCAATTAACCATTGTTTTGCATAACAGCTTGGCGGTTAATGCTCATTGGCCCAGTACTATGATTTTAAGTACGAAATGGGAACCATAACCAAAGGGATAAAATCAGTAAATTTGTCTTGTGAAAGTATGCTACGCGCTACATAAATTCCGATTGGCAAAAAGAAGCACCATTTTCAAAAGAATAGCTTACCAGGAAAATTACGTCCGTATATGGAACGGAGTGAATTAAAATAAAGTGAGTACTTTGAAATATAAACACGTAATTTACGTGGATACGCGGTCTATCTGGAGCACTGATTAATATTCGATGGAAGAGTCTTTGTAAGTGGAGGTATGTAGTAATAGAACAGCAGCAATGTGAGGGGCGATTTAACCTCTTTACTTATGAAAATTAAACTTTGACCGTGTCCAAATTTATACTTTTGTCCGAGTTTACCCGAATTGCCCCTACATATACTTTTGACAATGACTGAGGGACGGGGGATGGGCTTGTAAGTATAGGCATCTTTGTCCCTTAGTCATTTATCTTTATTTTTACTACAGGTGATACATACCTCTATATATTACTGCAGGTTCCATAATGCCCCCTGGCGACTTGTTTGCTCTTGGATCAAAGCCTTCAAGACCCGGGGGAGAGTCCAGTTTTCAGAAGAGTTCCAGCTCCTCGTCCCTCTCTTTGGACAAGAAACCAACCGTCAAGAGAGAGTCAACAACCTTATTGACCCCTGCAGCGGCAATAAAGAAGCCAAAGATATTAGCCCAGGGGCAGACATTCACTCCACTTGGACGACCAGCGGAGCGAGAGTCAGATAGGAGGGCCTCGCCCATACCACCTGTCAGCCAGTTGTATGAAGAATCAGCCATTGAAGGTACATTTTTAAGGCCAAAAAACTAATTTGAAAACAATTTGCTAGGCGGGTTGGCTTTGCTCCCTACAATACATTGTTAATAGTTATAAACAGTACCGAAACTGTTCTATTTACAATTTTTTTTTCTTAATAAAGAGATTTAGGTTGAAAATCTGGTTACCAGTAACACATTTAATATTATAATTATTTTATTGCTTATTTGCTTCCCAAATTTTTTCGGGGGAGCATATAGTTGCCGCCTCATTAATTTTGTGCATCCATGTTGTGGGGTTAAGTGGCTAGGGTCTGTTTTTCAATGAAAACTTATGTGGTAAGTCGCACAATTGGTCTGTTATTTGGATGAAAAAGTGCATTGAATTAATCACACATAAATAAATTTGTGAGTACGTCCGTCCGCCTTTTATTGATTTTCGTGAAACTTGATAGGAAGTATCAGTATGATGTCTAATCGAGAATAAAGTTTGAACATTATGGGTGAATAATTTTTGGCGTAGTTGCGGGACTTGCTGTCAAAGTTTTTCAAATGTAAAACTTGTCCGCTCAGCTCCTCCAAAAGCGCTTGATTTCTGCCTGAAAGTTGCAGATGTGAGGCCCTGCCGCACCAAGTCCTATATCATTCAGAAAGTCTGTTAAGTCGGTGATGGAAAGGTAATGAGTCCGATTTACTATTTCCAGTTGACCATGCAAACCTACTGGACGAGATACTGAGTGCAGAGGAAGATAGTGACTTTGAGCGCGTGGAGGGTCTTTTGTGTGGGGCGGTCAAATATCTGCATAACAACAGGGCCAAACCTGACCAGCTCGTCTATCTGACACTGATGCACCTCTCGAAGATTAAACCAAACGTGTTCAACAGTGAAATTGTGATAGAGGTAAGGGTGTGTAATTTTGTTTCTGAAATAATGCTATGCATTCATTAGCTTATCTGTTTTTGACAAAAAACGCTTGAGGTATTGCCACCACTTAATCATCTCCTCCCTCCCCTGGTTAATGACATTTTGTAAGCTTGTATTCTGGAAACAACTTCAAATAATTGATTGAAAATTCATTAACACATGTTTTTGGCATCTATTTATAAGATGCTTTTTGTCTCCCTTCGAAGAAAAAGCGAGACATAGGGATCACTTTTCCGGCGACGGTGCCGTCAACACTTGGTTAAAGTTTACGGTTAAAGTTTTTTTGGAAGGTATATATTTCCACCATCAAAGGTATTGCTTTGAAATTTTGTATGAACATTCACCGGGGTAACCCCTTAAACTTTCACTAATCCCCGTCCCACCAATGACCTTGACGTTAAAGACAACAGAATTCAGATTTTTTTGGTTTAATTTTTTTGGAAGGTTTATATCTCCAATACCATCAAAGGTATTGCTTTGATAATTTGTATGAACATTTACTGGAGTAACCCGTTACACTTTCACTAAGCCCCACTCCACCAATACCTTGACTTTAAAGACAACATAACTTAAGTCAGATATTTTTGGTTAAAGTTTTTTGGAAGGTATATATCTCCAATACTATCAAAGGTATTGCTTTGATACTTTGTATGAACATTCACTGGGCCCCACACCACCATTGACATGATTGACGTCTCTTTCTTTTTTTTTTATTCTTAAGTGCAGTGTACAGGGCCTTTTTAACCTAAATAACAGTGGCCGAAATTCGGCCTCTTCCCAATTGCAATTTTCGGGAAAAAATTCCCAAGCTGATTTTTTTAAAAATAAAAGTTTGTATGTTAAAATAAATACTCATTGAAATACTTGATTGATATTAAACCTAAAAAAATCATTTTTATTTAATGAAAGTTTTCTCTTAAAAAAACCATTCACTTAAATAATAAAAATGTCTTTTTTCCCCCCAATTTTGACTATATCACGCCTTTTTTTCCCCACAATCAGCAGGCCTAGGTCTTTTCCAAATTTTCTCAAAAAAAAGCCCTGGTTAATGTTAGTATGTGTCATATTTCATTTACCATCATCGTACTTTCCTCACAATATGAACGTCACAGGTTTCATTAACATTAGCGTAAACTCATTGTAACAGAAATGAAAACCACAGAGTTAAGCATTTTCATAGTTTTTATGACCAGCTACTGCACTTGCAGTCAGAGTATTAACTTTGTTTTGTCATTCACAATATGAAGAACGTTTGTTTCATCAACAACCACATTTTCATCATTTCAGAGGTAGATTAATGTAACAGTAGTAATGTAACACCCCTACGACCCCAACAAAAACCTCATTGTGAATGAACAAAACCTCAGAAGGTGAGACAGACCTTACTTAAAAAATCTGACAGACAAGCGTCTGCACTGACAGGTGGTGCCTCTTGTTTATTTGAGCTATTCTTTTCTAGCACTGTTTACAGATTACTATCATGAATGATACTTGGTTATTTTGCTTTCATTTAACGGAATACATACATCACTTCTTCTCAATTGTCATAAGAGCAACATTAATCATCCTGATCACCCGCGAACATTTGTAGCAGAATAAGACTGGAGTCAAGCGAGTGCTCTTTGTTAACTTTGATTCCATTATGATGTTTTGTTTTCTCACTTTCAGGCCTTTTGCAGCTTGTTGAAGCGTGACATGTCATTGAACTTCAAGTCGAAGGGCAACTCCCTTGTATCGGTTCTGGCCTGTAACGTATTGATGAAGGCTTACTGTGAGGAGGACAACTGGCCTGATGATTTTGTCAAGGTACGCATGTTGACATGTAATCCTAATGTTTTTTCGGGGCCTGGCATGGGCCAGTGGATAGCACGTTGGACTTATAACTGGAGGACCAAGGCCACTGAGTTTTGTTGGTTTGTTCTTGGGCAAGACAATTCTGATGTTTTATAGTGCCACTGGAAAAGATATAACAATGATTTATGGTAATGTATAGTTGGCTACAAGGTTTATAGTCCCAACTCTGTTTCTGAGATAGAAGCATCTCCAGCATTATACAAACTAGTTATTGTGCATGTGTGTCTACTACACCAAATTCATTTAGTAACAGGTGAATTTCATTTCTGACTAAATACATTTCAGACTTTAAAAATTAGCTCAAGGTCTGGGATTAGTTACCTTCTATATATTGTAGGTGTACATAGATGATGCCCTTGGTGAGAGGGTGTGGGTGGACAGGGCTGACTGTAAGGGCTTTGTGGACAACATAGCCACGGCGTTCAGCACCAACCTGCCTAAGGCTGGTATGAGCTCCCTGGAGAGCAAACCTGAACAAGGCTCAGGTAAGGCTTCCATGCATTCAAAACATTAATAACAACAACAGGATCCTGGATTAGAGGCAGGGCCGGAATATAAAAATCTTTCATGGGTATTCAGTGAAGATATGGGAATTACAACACGAGGTGTAACGTTTCGGCAGAGCCTCAGTTCCGATTAAAACTGTTATACCGATGGTTGGAATTTCCCTGTCTGAACCGGATACCCATAATTGATTCTTTTTCTTGCATACCATTTACACTCTTTGTATTGGACTATGGTGCGATAACGTACGCCTCAATTCAGGGGCATAAAAATGTGTTTTAACTTAGCCCCTATCCCCACTCCCATAAGAACATTTTTGATTAAGTTTTTTCAAAAAGTTACTTCCCTCTCAGAGCATGAAAATTCCACTCGTCCGCTCACCATGACGAGAGCTCATTGATGTATGACGAGTAGTGTCAGAAAAATTCTTTAGCAATCTATCAATCTGACCATTCAGATATAACATAGGACGAGTAACTCGAAATAAACAAAGTTTCTTGCATGCCGGAAAAGGTTATTTGTGCGCTGATATCGACAATGACAGTTGCATGACGTCATCATGTAAATAAACATGCAAAACGTTAGTAGTTTGCGATGTTCGAGCTTCCATTTGAAACAATTGCGTCCATGTCTTGGCCATAACTTCGAAAGAACTGAAGAAATTTCCATGAAACTTCACACAAATATTATCCACTGCGAGAAGATGTCTCATGTGCAAGAATCGGGTTCATACCTCAAAGGTCAAAGTCACACTCGGAGGTCAAATAAATCAAAATTTTCAGAGGCATAATTTTGTCACTTATTGGTGACATTTCTTGTTTTCACTTTTCTTTACCCCTTCTACTCCTTCCCTGAATCTACACACTAACATACATATATCTTAGTAACGATGCTCATTGATCTTCAGATCTGTATATTTGCAGTCACTCAAACATATAGATAATACAAACAGTGTGATTGGTTAAAGGACGATCACATGATCAATTTAAGCTACGTTCATTTTCCAATGAACTGTACGAAGAACTACTTTCATGCGCCATTCATAGAATACGCGTGCTGCGTGACAGTATAGTTCAGATTTACAGGGGCGGATTTAGGAGAGGGATATTAAAATAATTGGATGAAGAGCTTAAAACCGTTGATTGCAATTATAAGGGTTTAGTGTCATTTTTTGTGCATTCATTGGGGTATGAACTATTAGTTGTCGAAGCACATAGCGTACATAATGCCCTTCATTATGCGCTATGTGCTTCGACAACTGACAGTTCATACCCCAATGAACGCACACAAAAAAGACACTAAACCCTTAAAAGAAGTTGTTCTATAAATAACCTATATAATAATGTTGATAACACAAGCTGGTGTTTGATTAATTCATACTTATTCTACATTATATGCTTAACAGCAAGTCCGGCTGTGGGTACTGGTGATGATGAAGACAGCAAGGAAGTTGACACGGACAAATCTGCCAGCAACATCGGCGAGTTACAGAACGTCCAGGTGTATCCCAGGTATGTGATGTTGTTAGTTAAACGTGTGAGATCATTTGGTCAATACCGGCATGACACATCAACTTTAAATTGGGTAATAACAAGTTTGACCTTCCCCTCGGTTTCACTGGGTTTCTGTGGTGGGTCCATGGGCAAGACACATTTACTAAGTCTTGTCCGTCACATGGGGATATAAACCTGGCAGTCTCATATAACGGACTCTATCCTACAAACAAGCACCATTTGAATCTATTTGGTAGTAAGAGTTAGGCATTGTTCCCAGATACCTATGTGTCCTTAACATGTTGTAGTAGGACTCAGTTGGGGGTGTATGTACATATATAGTGCGTTACTACTGTCTCGTCGCAGAGCTAGCTTTTATGGAGATATCGGTAGTGATAATGGTGTACAGGATGGCTACAGGTTCACAGGTAAGTTTATGTCAACACTGGTGTACAGGATGGCTACAGGTTCACAGGTAAGTTTATGTCATACCAGGAGTTGTCAGGGCTGTACAAATCCTATAGCCCGACCCCGGGACTAGTCCAAAACCAAAGTCGGGCGTGTCACTTTTTCAAAGATTTCAGTCCCAGACTAGTCCAATTTTACAAAAGAGAAAGTCGGGCGTGTCACTGTTTGAAAGATTTCAGTCACAGATCCCAGATTTGTCCAATTAACAATGTCGGCCACCTGTCATAAAACAACCCCAGCACACTTCTCAACGTAATCCTTTAATTGCACTCACTTATGTAATGCAATTAGCATCCACAGCGGCGATCAGCGATTACCCCGGGCAATTTTATCAACAATCAATCATGCCGGAAGTCCCCCCTCCAAATTAATTTAATTGACAGTCGGCATTGTCGACATTATCCAATCAATTGACCCGATCTATTTTAATCCAGACCCGCTAGCCAATGAAACGACTACTACAGGTAAATCACATGTTCGTCACGTGATTACCTGTTCGTCACGTGGTGAGCTGAAAATGGCGATACCCTGAAACAATAACACTAACACGTTGATTAATTAGCAATCAGGCCTATTTGTCGGCAATCTTTCGATGAGTAAAGAAACTAAGGACTTTTGATAATGAAAGTATGTTTGATATGAAATGGTAGGTGTGCTTTTTTTATTGTTTCTCAGTGTATTGTTGAGCGTAATTGTAACAGACATGAAAGACGGGTGGGGTAACGGTTTGTGCATAGTTAGTGTACTAATTACGTTCAGAGAATTGAGTTGTCAAAAAAAATGAAATAAAAACAAAACAAACTGATATATACATAATCGGTTTGATTTCGTATTTGGCAGTGCTAATGTTTACATTTCAAAATGAGTTTGTTGAACTTTTACAGTGTTAAAAAAAGGAAAATATGAAAGCGAAAGTGAAAGTAAAAATAAAAAGAGGAAAAATGTAGAATGTGATGCACAGCCAATCAAAAAGTCAAAATCATCTGGTGTAGTGGACAAAAACATAAAAATAAAATGTTTATATTGATTCACATGTTATTTATTTTTTGCATTAGGTAAAGTGGTAATAAAGTTAAGAATTTCATTTGTAGCCCCTTACCTATATACAATGACTTTTTTTTCTCTCCATTAAATGATTATCTGAACTAATATGAAACTCAATATCTATATTGAAATTTAAAAATGCAGATGTGATTCTTACTGTTGCTACTGTTTCACCCACCGGCAGTCTACAATCTATGCCACTGAAACATACATTAATTGTCTGAAGAGTAAATAAGGATTGTTTCCGTTACTGTGTATAATGAATTGTAATGAGTATACGTGCAAGACGCAGTTTTAACATATTGAGAAATCGAAAGAATTCAGGACTTGTGTCCATTTTTTGGGACTAGTCACAATTTTTTTGGGACTAGTCACTTTTGACAGGGTGACTAGTCCCGGACTAGTGGCTAAACAAATTATTTGTACAGCCCTGGTTGTTTGTCTATCATACTGGTGTACAGGATGGCTACAGGTTCACAGGTAAGTTTATGTCGTACCCAGAGTTGTTTGTCTATCACACTGGTGTACAGGATGGCTACAAGTTCATAGGTAAGTTTATGTCATACCCAGAGTTGTTTGTCTATCACACTGGTGTGCAGGATGGCTACAAGTTCACAGGTAAGTTTATGTCATACCCGGAGTTGTTTGTCTATCACACTGATGTACAGGGTGGCTACAGGTTCACAGGTAAGTTTATGTCATACCCAGAGTTGTTTGTCTATCACACTGGTGTGCAGGATGGCTACAGATTCACAGGTAAGTTTATGTCATACCCAGAGTTGTTTGTCTATCACACTGGTGTGCAGGATGGCTACAGGTTCACAGGTAAGTTTATGTCATACCCAGAGTTGTTTGTCTATCACACTGGTGTAAAGGATGGCTACATGTTCACAGGTAAAGTACAGGCAGTTGTCTAACTGCACAGATTGCTATAATCAAAATGTTGTTCAGATGATATTAAATTTAAATGTATTTTATTTCGTAAATAACCTACCTGACAATACGATGTGGATTTCTCATTCGGCTGAAGAATTAACCTGCTCCTTTTAAACCGAAAGTTTAAAACATATCACGTGACCTACTCTTCCGGTGGAGTCAAACATGACGTGGCCAGTTTTCTCTTTTCGGCGAACCAAGTCAAACGGTAAAGGTTAGAGATTATTGATCTGGAGCAAGCAGCTATAAACTTGCAAATGTCACATGATAGTCACAGGATTTGGCTGGGACAGACTTGTCTATATATTTTTAGAAACATTTTTCAAAATCTACTCCTCAAACATTTTTTCTCAAATTTCGGAACAATTGGACGTTGTAACATTTTGATTCAATGAGTAAAACTTGTTTTAAGAGTTATGGCCCTTTATTGTTTTAGTTCTAAAAATATCTTGAGTGCCCAACTCCTCCCAGGAGAGCTTTTTTTTCAAGTCAAAATATTGAGAGAAAAAAGTTTGCATTTCTTTATAGCTGCAATGTTTATCTGCAGGTTTCCATACCAAGTTGACAACATCGAGACATTTGTGATGCATTTCTTTATAGCTGCAATGTTTATCTGCAGGTTTCCATACCAAGTTGACAACATCGAGACATTTGTGATGCATTTGTTTATAGCTGCAATGTTTATCTGCAGGTTTCCATACCAAGTTGACAACATCGAGACATTTGTGATGGAGATTATTCGGGAGCAGCTGGTGAAGCGTCAACTTATGGACGCTTCAGCCAAAAGTCTGATACGTCTCATGACATCTACTTGTGGTTACGGGGAAGTGAGACAGCTTGCTGCTTCAAAGCTGGAATTGTGGCTTCAAAATCCAAAGGTTTGTCAGGTTGATAATTTCCATTTGACAGTGTAGTTACTCAAAGTTCCTATCTTTGTCTGAAACAGTTGTTAACCAATAAAGCGGTGGATGAAAAGTTGAGAATTACCATATGCATTTATTGTAACAACTCCGTGGGAACTGTTTGCTCATGTTAGTAAAGAATAAATACCTCAGGAGTTGTCTGATTTTATATAATTGGTTAGGTTAGTTTATATTGTGTGATTGTTTTTATTACTCTGGCCTATCAGAATAATCAATAGTTTATTCAGTTTGGTCATACACAAAGGCCTTTGTACAAATATCATTTACAATACCAGTATAGCAAGTATGTCACAATCTTATGACAATGAACAATTTAGAAAGAGACAATGTTAAGTGTACTTGCTATAACCATTTTTTAGCTCACCTGAGCCGAAGGCTCACAGGTGAGCTATTGGGATCACTCTTCATCCGTCGTCCGTCCATCGTCATTAACTTTTACCTCGTTAAGACGATAGGGCCTTCATTTTCCATCCGATCTTTACCAAACTTTAACAAATTGTTAATATCAATGAAAGTTTGAACAAGTTCGAAAACCAGCCAGATCAGACCAGTAACAGCGGAGTTATGGCCCTTGATTTAGTTGTAAATGCTATATTTTACGTCGTTAAGACGATATGGCCTTCATTTTTCATCCGATCTTTACCAAACTTTATGAGATTGTTAATATTAATGAAAGATCAGGCAAGTTCAAAAACCAGCCAGATTGGACCAGTAACAGCAGAGTTATGGCCCTTGATTTAGTTAAAAATGGCCCTTGATTTAGTTAAAAATGCTATAGTTTGCCTCGTTTAGACGATAGGGCCTTCATTTTTCATCTGATCTTTACCAAATTTTACCAGATTGTTTATATCAATGAAAGTTCGGACAAGTTCGAAAACCAGCCAGATCGAACTAGTAACAGCGGAGTCATGGCCCTTGATTTTGTTAAAAATGCTATATTTTGCTTCGTTAATACGATGGGGCCTTCATTTTTCATCTGACCTTTACCAAACTTGACCAGATTGTAAATATCAATGAAAGCTCAGGTAATTTCGAAAACCAGCCTGTTCGGACCAGTAACAGCGGAGTTATGGCCCTTGATTTAGTTACAAATGCTATATTTTGACTCTTTAAGATGATAGGGCCTTTATTTTTTATTTGATTTTTTTTTTCATTTATTTATTTTGTTGTTATTTATTCATTAATTTTTTTTTTGAATATTTTTTGTTTCTTTTTTAAATTTTTTTTTTTTTTTTTTTTTTTTGACGAAACTTAGCAGGAAGCATTAGTATGATTTTTAGTTGTGCCTATTGCATTTTTTCCAGCTTGTTGATTTTTGATGGAGTTTATAATACGGCCCCTTGACATTTTTACTTTATAATTTCTTGTCGGCGCTACTCGTCCTAAATGCCTTGTTGGATTTCGACGAAACTTGACAGGAAGCATCGGTAAGATATCCAGTTGTGCATGATACGCTTTTGTTCCAGTTCGCTTATTTTTGACGGAGTTACGGCCCTTTGACATTTTTACTTTAAATTTCTTGTTATCACTACTTCATCTAAACGGCTTGTTGGATTTCTATGAAATTTGGCAGGAAGCCTCAGTATTATGTCTAGTTGTGCAAATCACGCTATATCAATGAAGTCTTGGACAGGTTCGAAAACCAGCTAGATCTTGTTAGTAACGACAGAGGTATGGCCCTTGATTTGTTGAAAAATGCTATATTGTATTTTCCTTTGTTAAATCTGTAGCTACTTCATTTTTTATCTGATCTTTACCAAATTTGTTTAGAATGTTAAAACAATACCCATTCCAGACTAGACACAGCAGACTTATTGCATGATTACAAGGTGAGCGATCTCTAGGGCCATCCAGGCCCTCTTGTTTACAGTTACAAATAGTCCAAATAATGACTTTTTATGAATGACTTTTTGTATTTTAAACCATCAAGTTACTATTTTGTGGACACCAATGTATGCCTTGGAACCCTTATTCGGCACTTTGATTGCAGTCAGAACAGCGTTTTGGATTACGTAAATGAAAGAACGCATTCGGATTCCGGGATCAACATTTTTGTCCTAAGGTGATGTCTTCGATATGACAACCACAAATTGTTACAACAAAAATGGTGGTGTGACATGACGATTTTGGAGAAGTTCAGTCATGAACAATTTGTAATTCCTTATAAAACTTCAGTCGGTAGAGACTTATTTGCGCATGGGTTTGGTATTCGCGAGTAAGAGTCCTTAATATTGAGCTATTGTGAAACTTATGTGAATATTACCAAATTCATAGTTGTAACTCAAAGTGTCAATTGCAGAGTTTGACATTAACAGTTGTCCCCTTGTCCTGTGCCATGTAGATTCTACTGGGGACAAGTTAATTGTCCCAGGTGACCTGTCCTATGGACAACTACATTTTATAACAACAAATGAATATTACATCTTTAAAACTTGTGACTGAAAAAATGTCAAAACATTGGTGAGCACATTGTAAATGACAAATAAAAACCATCTTGTTGTCATTGGTGGAATGCAACTGAGGGAATGTAATGTCACTTTCATGATTGATCTTGTTTTTTGTATCACTTTTACATGAAGTGCGGGGACAAGTAAATTTGACTGGGGACAAGTAAATTGTGTAAGTTACTTGTCAGAAAAGAAAACTGTCACACTATTATCTGTCTGTCATTTAACATCAAAATGCTCATGTACAGTCAATTTCTTTATTAAAATACAGTTGGCACGTGTAGCTCAGGAGTTTTTGATGTCTGTATGCGTGAACTGCGTAGCGCACGATGCCCTTGGCTATAGCTGTGTGGTGTTTAGTTTATCATGTCTATTTACACTTGGCATGTGCAGCTCAGGAGTTAAAGATTTCTGTGTACATGAACTGTGTAGAGTACGATGCCCATGGCTATAGCTGTGTGGTGTTTAGTTTTCAATGTCTATTTACAGTTGGCACGTGCAGCCCAGGAGTTATTGATGTCTGTGTGTATGAACTGTGTGGAGCACGATGCCAGCGACATGGAGGCTATAGCTGTACTCCTTAAGATGAGGATGAAAACCAAACCTCTTGTCAATCACTACCTCAACTGTATCAGGTATGAGCAGTCACCAAGACAATATAACCATTTTAGTTTTGTTTTCGTTTCCAAAGCATTCCTTAAATACCAATCAAGATACAGTCAGGCGTGCATTCAGCACTCAGTTGTCTTATGCGACTACTTTTAAGCACATCCCTATCATTTACGTCTACATTTTAAGCGCATTACGCGACTTTTGCCAAATGCGACCAACGACGTCAGTTTTTACACCAAATATCAATAATATTGATCATTAGGTGACAGATTATGCGATCAGTGGACTATCAAGTCGTAAAATATTGGCTTATTGTGTCCAAAGTGGATATTGGTGCCTTTATTTGTTGTTAACAACCGAGTGAGAGGTGCGAACAACAAGTTTTGACACAAGACAGTCATAGCACTCGCAGTATTCTCGGTCATTTCTGAATAAAGGATTATTATTTAGGAATATTAGCTAGTCACAGTAGTGTTCTTGTTGATTGGTCTCGCGAGATTCGAGATAATACTTCACCTTGAACTGTGAAGGGAAAACAAACTTCGAGCAATTTCCTTCAGTTACGCACAATTACTGTAAAAATAGTTAACAAATGATGTTTCACTAGATAAGATCTACCCAATCTTGCGAGAACTAAATGTTTGAAACGAAGCCGGTTTTATGATGTAGTCTTCAGCTGAATATTTACTTTCTTTTTCATCACAGTACTTTTTAAGTAGACTCAAATTCGAAAGCGCAATTTTCGGATACGTTTTTATATTCATTCTGTTCAATGACCATTTTAGTAAGCGACCATTTTTAGACAATCCCTTGGGTGGTCGCTTAATACAAGTTTGAAGTTTGACTATTATTTTTGTAAATTGTCTCATTTGCCCATAGCTAGATATTATTTTTTTAATTGTTTGTTTTATAGGTAGCTAGATATAAAGATAACTATTATGCCGTGGTGCGGCGTCCGTCGTCTGTCTGTCCGTCTGTCCGTAAACTTTTATTTGTAGCGACAACTTCTCTGAAACTACTGGATGGATATTCCTGAAACTCTACAGAAATGTTGCCCATGAAGTCTAGTTGATCCTAGCGAAAATTCATGTTGATGTGAAATCCAAGATGGGCGCCAAAGCTAAAAATAGATTTTTAAAATTAAAGTTTGTAGCGACTACTTCTTGAAAACTATAAGTGATATTGATATGGGACTTTTTCTAAAATGATCAGCATGACATGATGGTTATTTGAGACGAAAAATATTTTGATTCGACGTTAAACATGGCTGCCCGAGTGGCCATATTTGATTACATAGAGTTATATAATGAAAACTTGTAGCGACTACTTCTCTGAAACTACTTGATGGATTTTCATGAAACTTCACACGAATGTTGCTCTTGATGTCTAGTTGATCCTAGAAAAATTTCAGGCTTGCCGGAAATTCAAGATGGCCGCCACAGCTAAAAATAGATTTAAAATAAATAAGTTTGTAGCGACTACTTCTTGAAAACTATAAGAGATATTGATATGGGACTTTTTCTAATATGATCAGCATGACATGATGTTGGTCCTTGTCGAAAATCGTTTTGATTCGACGTTAAACATGGCTGCCAGCGGCCATCTTTGTTTACATAGAGTTATATAATGAAAACTTGTAGCGACTACTCCTCTGAAACTTCTCGACGGATTTTCATGAAACTTCACAGGAATGTTGCTCTTGATGTCTTATTGATCCTAGCAAAATTACAGGTCGGCCAGAAATTCAAGATGGCCGCCACGGCTAAAAATAGATTTTTAAAAAATAAGTTTGTAGCGACTACTTCTTGAAAACTATAAGAGATATTGATATGGGACTTTTTCTAAAATGATCAGCATGACATGATGGTTATCCGAGCTGAACATTATTTTGATTCGACGTTAAACATGGCTGCCAGTGGCCATCTTTGTTTACATAGAGTTATATAATGAAAACTTGTAGCGACTACTCCTCTGAAACTACTTGATGGATTTTCATGAAACTTCACACGAATGTTGCTCTTGATGTCTAATTGATCTTAGCAAAATTTCAGGTCGGCCGGGAATTCAAGATGGCCGCTATGGCTAAAAATAGATTTTTAAAAAATAAGTTTGTAGCGACTACTTCTTCGGAAAACTATAAGAGATATTGATATGGGACTTTTTCTAAAATGATCAGCATGACATGATGGTTGTCCGAGTCGAACATTATTTTGATTCGATGTTAAACATGGCTGTCAGCGGCCATCTTTGTTAAATAGAGTTATATAATGAAAACTTGTAGCGACTACTCCTCTGAAACTACTTGAAGGATTTCATGAAACTTCACAGGAATGTTGCTCTTGATGTCTAATTGATCCTAGCAAAATTTCAGGTCGGCTGGAAATTCAAGATGGCCGCCACGGCTAAAAATAGATTTTCAAAAAACAAGTTTGTAGCGACTACTTCCTGAAATCAAAATCAATCAGTAGAGCTTCAAGGTCATTGACCTCTTGTTTTAGCTTGCACTATTAAATAATTCCATTGTGTATTTCACCAAACAATATTTACTTAGAATTTTACTCATATGTTTGTTCCTCCAATCTGTTTCAGGGAACTTCTGGGCCAGCACCCAGACAACTTGAGGATGGTGCTTACGCACACCATTTACAACGAGCTGTCTACTGCCCGGAATCCCAACAACATGTCTCTCATTGGCGTTGTTTTCATGGCCAAGCCAGAGACTGCACCCAGGGTAATATACAACTCATTAAATATGATTGCTTATTATGTTTATTGTTATCTTGTTTCACAGTTGCTTGTTCGAAACCCTCTAGTAGCATGACTTGCCAAGTAGGAAAATGTCGATTTATACGGCTAGTGGGAGGGTTACAGTACTGGTTTTACCTAGGAAAATGGGATGGTCTGCTCTACCACAAAACATATAGACCGTCATAATTATATGGGCTAACATGCGCTAAAATTGACGAAAAGCACCATTCAGATGATGTTGACTGGGCGGGCCTGTTTGTCATAGCCTATCCTGCCAGCATGTTAAAGACCTACAGGAATCTATTCAGTGGATGTTGACTGGGCGGGCCTGTTTGTCATAGCCTATCCTGCCAGCATGTTAAAGACCTACAGGAATCTATTCAGTGGATATTGACTGGGCGGGCCTGTTTGTCATAGCCTATCCTGCCAGCATGTTAAAGACCTACAGGAATCTATTCAGTGGATATTGACTGGGTGGGCTTGTTTGTCATAGCCTATCCTGCCAGCATGTTAAAGACCTACAGGAATCTATTCAGTGGATGTTGACTGGGTGGGCCTGTTGGTCATAGCCTATCCTGCCAGCATGTTAAAGACCTACAGGAATCTATTCAGTGGATGTTGACTGGGTGGGCCTGTTTGTCATATTCAGTAGTAAGAGTACAGCACCATTCCCGACCTCCACTGTATCCTTCCTCTCTCTCCGCAGCGGATTTAAATAGCCTATAACACGTTTATACTACAGATTTTAGCGGAGATATTCCAAGTAAGTACGTTTATACTACAGATTTTAGCGGAGATATTCCAAATAAGTATGTTTATACTACAGATTTTAGCGGAGATATTCCAAGACTTGCTGGTGAACAAGGACGATTATCTACGTGCCCTGAGGGCATTGTTCAGGGAGATAGTGCGGTCACTGAGGCATGACATCAACTTCTCTGCCTTCTGTCTGGGCCTGATGCAGGAGAGAGCAGAACCCAAGTTTACAGACATGGAGCAAGCGTTCAAGGTGTGAAGGATTCGAGTATGAAATCATATATAGAGCAGTTGAATTCATTTCTACAAGCCGAGCATAAAATCATACATGGATAGCGGCATAAATTCATTTCTACAAGTCGAGCATAAAATCAAACATGTATAGAGACATAAATTCATTTCTACAAGTCAAGCATAAAATCATACATGGATAGAGGCATTGAAAGTATTATATTTATTTGAACAAGTTTGCATTGCATCAATATGTACAAGTTGAGCCATACCTTTAATTTGTAGAAACATACTATGTAGAAATGTGGGCTATATAATATAGCAATTGATCATGTCTCGTTCATTCTTGCCACATCCTGACCTTTCACGTCGTGTGATAACACATTAATTTTTAAAGGGATGGCGAGTTGATCGTCATATGTCATCCATCGACTGTGCATCCATCGACTGTGCATCTGCTAACCTTTTCATTGATAAGACAATAAGGCCTGCCATATTTCATCCAGTATTTACCAAACTTGGCCAGATTGTTGATATCATTGAAAGCAGGGACAAGTCAAAATTACGCAATCTGTATGCGTATGAGTCTAGGCATTGCATTCATTCATATGAATTGTCGAATTGTGGATCGAATGATGATAATTTGTGTTCTTCCTTTTGTCTGCAGGAGAGGTATATGACGTGTGTGACAGACCTGGTAACAATGTGTGTGCTTCAGGCCATTACGCCAGCAGTACGCGAGGCCGTGTCTTCTGTCTCACGAGGAGATAAAAAAGGTAGAATACGTGTTATAGTTGTAACATTTTAATGTGCAAATTATTTTAGTAAATACAGTCAAGTAGTCACATCTTTATAGTAAAGAAAAAAAAATACAGCCATTTTGCATTCGCTATAAAATAAACATAGTTTATCCGCACATAGTTGTATAAATAGAGATTATTTAACTGCTGGGATCGATAGGAAAATCCTTCACAAGATGGTAGACGTGTTGTTTTTAAACGAACAAGCGTGCGAGTGAGTGAAAAAAACAACACGACTACCATCGAGAGAAGGATTTCCTATTTAATTGGCGGATGCAGAAGTAGTGCAAAACAACTGTTTTAAATTGCATAAGTTGTAAAATCGAATCACTGTATGTATATCTAGAAAACCTATAAAGTCAATACAGTCAGTTCTATGTTTGTGTTGGTTATTGTGTATCTTACTGTGGTAACACTACGTTTGACTTTATTGGAGTGTAATGCTGACTTGTATTATATCATTGCACTATATCGTATATATTTCAGACATTGAGGTGCTCTACACATACCAAAACCTCGTGTCCACCATACAGCGAGACTCCATCTGGTGGCTACATACAGTCGTGCCCAAGTGCTTCGAGTCGAAACCAACAGAGTATGTCTTATGGTATGTACATCCAAGATACTATATATTATTAACTGAACTATATTAGCCTTGTTTTACTAGAACCTCTATACATGATACGACGCAAACTTGGCCAATATTAACCGGATGTCGGCCAATATGAAGAAACTCCCCAATAGTGAATACGAGCTTAAGTAACGTCATTCATGTTAAGTGACGTCATTAACTCTCGCTTATCAACTTATAAATTAAATTAACGCTACTATAAATAAATGCAAATATCAAAATAATGTTATTGAAATAAAATTCTACTGTAGTGGAAGTCAGTTAATGAAATTGTCATTAATTAAGTGTTTTCATATTGTCCGAGTTATTGGTCCTCGGACTAACATATTGGCCCGCGTCCTTGGACCAATAACTGGGCCAAAATGAAAACACTTCAGTACATATCGAGGGTTCAGGGCAAAACAATTGTATCTCCTTCTTTGTTCATATGTAGTTACAGTAGTACAATAGCTCCTCGATATTGTAGTATGTACAGTCAGACATAGTCAAGTCATAATTTAAGCATATAGATCCTGAAACGATCTTCCACACATATCTCAATGTTGGCACGTCTGAAAAACAGATAGAACGAACATAATGTAAATGTAAGGATTGATTTGATATTTCGATCTTTTTACAATGTATGAAAAACATTAGCTAGTTCAAAGTTAGCACTCGTTTTAAACAATCCTCATGTGAAAGCATATTGCTTTCATCTGATGAGATTCTTTATAACCTTTGTATATTCTCCTGATTGTTGATCGAGCTTGTGTCGCCGAGGTAGCCAATCTCACTATATAACTGAAGCATGTATACAAATTTTTTGCATGTGTTGTTGGTGGTTATTTCAGTATGAGAAAGATGTTATTCATGGAGGGTGCAGAAAACTACACCAAGGACAACTGGCCGGCCGAGTCAGATAAAGGGTAGGTGAACAGATTTATATTCTTGCATACCCTATACGGTGACCCGCGTTTTACTCGAGTGCTGGAAAGCCTGATGTTATACATTGGGGCAGGTAAAAGACAACACACATCAACAGTGATGTCGATAATGTCAACAGTTGCATGATGTCATTGTGTATTAAAATGAAAGCGAAAATGTTCATCACGTGAAAAAGAAGCAATCTTGGGTAAACAGTTCAACACTTGGTATAAATTCACTGTTTTAATAGGAAACTCGGCAGACTCAGTTTCTATAGAAACAATTATTACTCGTGTGGGAAATCCTGATCTTCACCGAATACCCATGAAATGTTCTTATAAGCACCCCTCAGCTTTGGATATGGCGAGATGGTTGTATAATCTACTTGTTTAATATTTCTGTTGATATTTTGGTAATTAGCATATACACAGTAAAAGTGATGACTTCAAGGATTTTAACACTATTGACTGAGTCGTCCTTTTGTGTCACGTGCGTAGCATGGCAGACACTTAGGGATCATTTTGTCCGTCTTCTGTTGTCCATGGTCGTCCATCTGTCACACTTTAACCTGCAACCTGACCTTGTCCGTAACTTTAAAAGTATTTGACCTATGTTCACGAAACTCCATAAACGTCTTCGTCTTACCCCAAGGAATGTTGTTACACCCTTCGAATAACACTGATTTTCATTTGGGCAGAGTTACGCCCCTTTTCATAAAAATTTAACCTGGAACCTGACCTAGCTCATAAATTTAAATAAGCACATGGCAGGCAACACAAGTGTTCTGTGGAACACCCTTCTAGGTGAATAAAGACTAACATCATCATCATCATCATCATCATCATTGTCAACATCACTCAATGCTTGCTATAAGTTGACTAGTTCACAGAGATACACCAAATATGCTTTTGCTATTGCTGATATTTTCGTAAAATTCCTGTTACAAGATGCCTTGTGTACCTTTCAGACCAATGTTGCGGCTAGCCATGGAGTGTCCTGTGTTGGAGGATACCCTCATGCGAGTGTTGGTGATGGGGCTGTCCAAGGATATGTCCCTCAACCCCCCGGAGGCTGTCGAGTTTGCTGATGTACTTATACGGAGAGCTGCTAACCTGCAGGCAGAAGGTTTCATTATTTTACAAATTATTTTGCAGTCAACAGCTTTAATCAACTTATCTCAATGATGTAAAAACTAACTATAAAAAGAAGGCTAGACGAGCTTATGCGCTGCCACTTTATCCGCACAGAGTTGTATACATAGAGATTATTTAACTGCTGGGATCGATAGGGAAATCCTTCACGAGATGGTAGACAAGTTGTTTTTTCACGAACAAGCATGCCAGTGAGTGAAAAAACAAAACACGACTTCCATCGAGTGAAGGATTTCCTATAATCAAACCCAGCAGTTAAATAATCTATTTATTACATTTTAAATCAGTTTATGTATAATTTTAACCCAAGTTATTCGCCTTATTGAACGTTATCGGATGACGTCAACGTCAGGAACTTTATTTATCATAACTCAACGTCACAGTTATTTTTGTGTTCGGAGTAATTAATATTTAGCAATTATGAATATTCTTTCACTGAGAAATCCCATCTTTCACCCACAGAAATGTAATTACCTTTATATTTTACAGACAGCTTAAATCAAAGGGACACACAATAATCTTGATTTTTAATAAATCTTGCGGCCCTGTAACATTTTCTACATAACTTACATAATTGCAAATCTTTATTATTTAATTAGTTGGATAGTTGAAAATGATGTAAAACACCATACAACCAAAGGATAGTTCAAAGACAATAGTTTTTGCATATTACTAATCAAGTCCCCAACAGACTAACCTGACTTAGATTCTCAAGGATTTTATGCACCTATGATGTTTCCTCCCTGGAGATATGTGTTTCCATTTTATTTATTTTTTGCTGTAATTAAAATGTTTTTTGTCCTTTATAGAACAAAATATTATACCATGTTATATTAATAAAACAATATTGAAAATGAAAAAAGGGGTGAAATAACAAGAATGTGCAAACAATTTAGGGACAAAACTGTTAAAAAAAAAGTTTCTAAGGAATACAACTTTCCCATTTATATAGACATTTGTTTTACAGAGTAACTTTCTTTTAAAAGCAATACCCTCAAATGCCAGTCATATGTACATATGACAAACTCAATAGTAACCATAGTAACCCTTGAACAATATACCTTGGAATACTATAACAGGTTGATCCATGTAGAGATACAAAATTAAAGTATTAGCGACTAAATTTGTATATTTGACCAGGCCTACCAATGATCGGGGAATACCTGTTCAATGTCTGTTCTTATATTTCAGGTCGTAGTGTGATCCGGGTTGAGAGATTGGAGCTGTTTGATGCCCTGCTGAACCTATGTGCCTACAGACACCCAGAGAATATTGCCTTGCCAGCTGGGTATGTCCAGTATATATGTATATCCATATTTTCAGGCATCAGTTTCACCAACATCTCATGTTCTTAAATTCTTAAAATCTTAATTTATGAAGTCACTTAATAATACTTAGCAGGGATTTAAACTCCAGTTTTTTAATTTGATGAAATTGATATGGTGAAACACATAAAATCAAGAAACTACTGCCATAGACACAATATTTTATTCAACACAAATCAATAACTGTTGAAAATCTTAATGACGTAACGAATAAATGAACGTATGGGTCAAGCCCGTGAAGTCCCAAAATGTCAGTATATCTTGCATACAGTATTATTTCATCTAAAAAACATGCTAAACTTTTTTCCCCCAGTATATAAACAGAGCGTTGGTATCAATATGTTACTCTTTTGAATGCCATCAAGGTGGAAATGTTAGGAAGGCTCTTGCGATAAGAAGAAGATTTGAATTTGGAAGTTTAAAAATTTATAATGATAATAAAATGGAAAAAAACGCCTTTAACATCCTTTTTTGCATGGACACAACGTTTTTCTGGTGGCATTAAAGGGCCACATGACAATCTTGATTTTCCAAATTCTCCCAAAAAATTTTCTAAATGACATTTGTTCAGTCATTAATATAAATTGTAAGACTAGAATAAACCAAATTATGTTTTACATATTACTAACTATTCATTATATTGCACCAATAATATATTTAAATCTTAAGGTAGAAAAAGAGGAAGAAATGAAAACTCAATTTTTAGCTCTACTGGCCAGCAGAGCTTATGGGATGGTGTGTTGTCCGTTGTCCGTCGTCCATCCGTTAACTTTTGCTTGTGTACACTCTAGAGGCCACATTTCTGATGCAATCATCATGAAACTTTGTCAGAATGTTTGTCTCAATGAAATCTCGGTCAAGTTCGAAAATGGGTCATGTGGGGTCAAAAACTAGGTCACTAGGTCAAATACTTGAAAAAACTTGTGTACACTCTAGAGGTCATATTTGTTACCCAATCTTGATGAAACTTTGTCAAATTGTTTATCTTAATTATATCTTGATCAAGTTCGGAAATGGGTCACATGAAGTTAAAAACTAGGTCAAATATTGGAAAAACCTTGTGTACACTCTAGAGGCCATATTTTTGACCCGAGCTTGATGCAACTTTGTCAGAATGTTTGTCTTAATTATATCTTGGTCAAGTTTAAAAATGGGTCACATGGGGTTAAAAACTAGGTCACTAGGTCAAATACTTGAAAAACCTTGTGTACACTCTAGAGGCCGTATTTTTGACCCGATCTTGATGAAACTTTGTCAAATTGTTTATCTTAATTATATCTTGATCAAGTTCGGAAATGGGTCACATGAAGTTAAAAACTAGGTCACTAGGTAAAATATTGGAAAATCCTTGTGTACACTCTAGAGGCCATATTTTTGACCCGATCTTCATGCAATTTTGTCAGAATATTTGTCTCAATTATAGCTTGCTAAAGTTCGAAAATGGGTCACACAGGGTCAAAAACTAGGTCACTAGGTCAAATACTTGAAAAACCTTGTGTACACTCTAGAGGCCATATTTCTGACCCGATCTTGATGAAACTTGGTCGAAATGTTGTCTTAATTATATTTTGGTCAAGTTCGAAAACGGGTCCCATGGGGTCAAAAACTAGGTCACTAGGTCAAATACTTGAAAAACCTTGTGTACACTCTAGACACCATGTAGTACGACTCGATTCATCAATGGTATAACAGCAAGTAGAGCGTTCACAGGCCCTCTTGGGCCTCTTGTTTTAAATTATATTCCACAGGTTTCAAGCCAATCTGATACTGATGAATATAATGCAAAGCTTGTTTTAATTGTTGATAAAAACTTCAAGATTGCCATGTGTCACTTTAAATAAAAGTTTTCTGAGTTGATACAAGGTTACTTTTTTCATCCCCTGATTAGCATGGCATACACTTAGGGATCTTTTTGTCATCCTCTGTCACACTTTAACCTGCAACCTAACCTTGGCCATAAGTTTATCTTACCAACAATGCAGGTTTGCTCTATAGGTTTTGTAAATTTAATATGCATTTTGAATGTCTGTTTCCTATTTGGCTACTTTTAGGTACACACCTCCTCAACTAGCAATATCCAGCCTGTATTGGAAATCATGGATCATATTGCTGATAATTTCTGCATTCAACCCGGCCACATTTGGTAAGTGTTACCTTGTTAATCTTCATGTTCTTGATCCGTATAGCCAGTCAGTCTTTGGGGTCAAATGTCCACAGCGACCCTAAGAATGAAACTTCTACTTCATTTAGCATTCCCGATGTTCTTCTTTTTTAGATAGCTTTTGTGATGGTGAGTTGTCCATTGTCCGTTTGCAAAATTTTATTATCATAACTCTGACCTTCTTTCCAAATATAAAAGTAATTTAAGAACTCTTCTGTGACAAGGACTATCACAACATGACTGCTATGTTGACGTGAATTACAGACTTTGTAAGATCTGTAAATCACGTCACAGATTTGTCCGCCTCGGCAACAGTTCTAGTTTTAATTGTTGATAAAAACTTCAAGATTGAAATGTGTCCCTTTAAATAAAAGCTTTCTGAGTCGTACAGGGTTACTTTTTTCATCCTCTGCATAGCATGGCCGACACTTAGGGATCACTTTGTTATTCAATTCCAGGGCAGGAAAAATCCACTCGTCCGCTCGTCATGACGAGTGACACCATGCAGGATTAAGTTTTCCTGTCTGGTCGTCCTGTCGGACAAGTGAAAAAATTGATGAGCTAATTTTTTTTTCTAGCTTAAATCGCGTGTCTAGCTAGAAATACGATATTTGCGCTGTTAAAATCAAAACCGGATGTTTACTTGTTGGTAAGCAAGTAGACTTGCTTCTAAAAATAGAATGAATTCAAGAACGACAACTCCTAAGAAATTTCGTTCTTCGTCCACAATTAGATTCATACTACTGTCTACTGTACATCGTACTCAATTTGTTTCATACTATCGGTTATTTTCAGAGGGGAAGTTATTATCCAGCCATCCGTGCAGCCGTCGTTGCACGGCCGTTTTTGAAAAATCGCGCCCCATATTTGGTGGAGTGGGTGGGGTATTTTTTTTTTTTTTTTTTTTTTTTTTTTTTAACTTACTTTTTCAATATTGTTATGTTTTTTAAAGTACGAAAATATAACAACAAACTTTAAAGTGACACTGGCTGTAAGTATTAAAGCAGATTATTGAGCATAACCAAATAACAGCGAAATGAACAGTGAAAACATGAGGATAGACCCAAATAATTCTGACATTTATGACCAGCTGTTTGTGGCAAGCACAAAGTGTTTGAAAAAATAAACAAATAGTGAATTTGACTATTTATTTAGAAGTTTTGTTGTAAATCAGTAAATACTAACCACATTAAAATACAGTGTTGGTTTTAGTTAATAAACATATCATGATATAACTTGTTTTTTGTAGGACGAGTAGATTTTTTGAAGGACGAGTAAGATTTCCAATCCACTAGTCCTACAGGGCGAGTAGGCTATTAATTTTTTTTCCTGTCCTGAATTCATGGGTGGATTGCTAGAGGTCAGTGGTCAGTGGATGACCTCTTTGTCCGCTCTGTAACTCCTCTCCCGCTGAAGCAAGTCTTATGAAGTTTCCAAAGTGGAATGCTCATGATGAGAGGATAACCCTGTTTAGTTTTTGGGTCAATAGCATAACATCTGTTGTAAGAAATGCAAGATATATTTGAAGAAAAAAATCTGTTCACCCTTGACGATTTATCTTCACCCAAACAGTTAGTAGCACGAGTTAGTCGCCCTAAAGAGCTTAATCTCTAGTTTTTCAAAAACGTGGGGTAATCTTTTTATTTGTTTATTTTTTATTAAATGGCAGTAATATTTTTGGCGCTACTGGCAAAAGGCCAGCAGAGCTTATGGGTTGCCGAGTTGTCCAACATCTCAGTAACCGCTTGGTCAATTTTGTCCAAACTTCAGATTGATGATCCTGAGGTCAGTGTTTTTCAAACTTTTTAAAATTAGGTCAGCGCAACATTGAAGATGGCCATGGCACCATAAAAGGCCGAAACATTTAAAAAAGTCTTCTTCTCAAGAACCACTGAACAGATTGGGGCAGTTTTTCTGAATTAATGATCACCAACCCCTTCTCAAGAACCACAGAACAGATTGGGGCAGTTTTTCTGAATTAATGATCACCAACCCCTTCTCAAGAACCACAGAACAGATTGGGGCAGTTTTTCTGAATTAATGATCACCAACCCCTTCTCAAGAACCACAGAACAGATTGGGGCAGTTTTTCTGTTTTGATGATCACCAATCCCTTCTCAAGAACCACAGAACAGATTGGGGCAGTTTTTCTGAATTAATGATCACCAACCCCTTCTCAAGAACCACTGAACAGATTACGACAGTTTTTCTGTAACCCCTTCTCAAGAACCACTGAACAGATTGGGACAGTTTTGTCTTGCCTTTTCGAAGAAAAAAAGAGACAAAGGTGTTGCTTTTTCGGCGGCGGCGTCAACATTCAAGTTTTGCGTATAGGTCATTTTCTCACAAACTGTATGCACTAGACCTTTCAAACTTTGCTTATAGATGTTTCTTGGGTGGTACATTGCAACGTGACAAAGCAAATGTGGAAGTGACCTTGACCCTCCAAGCAAAGGGCAGATAACTTAATAATTTTTAGGTTCAACTTTTGCGTTTAGGTCACTTTTTCACAAACTGTATGCACTAGACCTTTCAAACTTTGCTTATAGTTGTATCTTGGGTGGTACATCGCAACGTGATAAAGCAAATGTGGAAGTGACCTTGACCCTCGAAGCAAAGGGCAGATAACTTAATATTTTTTACGTTCAACTTTTGCGTTTAGGTCACTTTTTCACAAACTGTATGCACTAGACCTTTAAAACTTTGCTTATAGTTGTATATTGAGTGGTACATCGCAACGTGCCAAAGCAAATGTGGAAGTGACCTTGACCCTCCAAGCAAAGGGCCGGTAACCGTATAATTATTAGGTTCAACTTTTGCATTTTGGTCACTTTTTCACAAACTGTATGCACTACACCTTTAAAACTTTGCTTATAGCTGTATCTTGAGTGGTACATTGCAACGTGACAAAGCAAATGTAGATGTGACCTTCACCATCCAAGCAAAGGGTAGATAACTTTAATTGTTACATTTACATCACTTTCTCATGAACTATAATTATGCACTAGATGTTTTAAACCTAATTTATAGCTTAATCTTTGGAAGAAAACATATTCTATTTTGACATAGTTGTGTCCTGGGTAGTGCATCTTTTTGGATGCACGGATTTCTTCTATGACCTTGACCTACTGTTTGGAGATGATTATTGTTAGCTCTACTGGCCAAGGGCCTTCATTTTTCATCCGATCTTTACCAAACTTTAACAGATTGTTAACATCAAGGAAAGCTCGCACAAGTTCGAAAACCAGCCAGATTGGACCAGTAACAGCGGAGTTATGGCCCTTGATTTAGTCAAAAATGCTATATTTTGCCTCGTTAATACGATAGAGGTTTCATATTACATCTCCCTAGCGTCTCCGTTGCCAAATGGTTAAGGACGTTGCATTGTAAACCTTCGCCTCTCACCGCTGCGGGTTCGAATCCCACTGGGAGCTCGACTTGTAAGTGAGGAAGTGTCGATTCTTACGGATGGTGGGAGGTGTACAGTAGTGGTTCTACCCAGGTAAAGTGGGTGGTCTGCCTCCACCACAAAAAATCGACCGTCATATATAACCTTGCATGCGTTGAAAATGACGTTAAATACCATAAAAACAAAAAACAAATCATATTTCATCTGATCTTTACCAAACTCTACCAGATGTTTTGCGGTTTTTTTATTAGTAGTATAATTTTTGTGTTTAAATTTTTGTTTAATATATACCGGTATATTGTGTTTTTTTTAGATATTTTTGTTTTTTGAAGAATATAATGTATTTTTTTTTTTTTTGTTTATTTCATTAGTTTTTAGCTCTACTGGCCGAAGGCCAGCAGAGCTTATGGGATGCCGAGTTGTCCGTCGTCCATCCTTAGTCCGTCGTCCGTCGTCGGCGTTAACTTTTGGCTCGTTAAGACGATAGGGCCTTCATTTTTAATCCGATCTTTACCAAACTTTAACAGGTTGTTAATATCAATGAAAGCTCGGATGAGTTCGAAAACCAGCCAGATCGGACAAGTAACAGCCGAGTTATGGCCCTTGATTTAGTTTAAAATGCTATATTTTGCATCGTTAAGACGATAGAGGCTTCATTGTTCATCTGAACTTTACCAATCTTTATCAGATTGTTAATGTTGTTGAAAGCTGGAACAATTTTGAAAACCAGCCATATCAGACCAGTAACAGCCTTGATTTAGTTAAAAATGCTATATCTTGCCTCGTTAAGACAATAGGGCCTTCATTTTTCATCAGATCTTTGCCAAACTTTAGCTGATTTTATGACTTTCTTTTTTTGTATTATTATTATTTTTATTTTTTTATTTATTTCATTTTTTTAATTTTTTTTTTATTTTTTTTTAATTTTTTATTTTTTTTTATTTTTTATTATTTTTTTTTTTTTTTAATTTTTTTTTAATTTTTTTTTATTTTTAGCTCTATGTTCGACCAGTCGGACCAGAACAGTAACAGAGGAGTTACGGCTCTTGATATAGTTAAAAGTGCTATATTTTGCCTCGTTAATACGGTACGGCCTTCATTTTTCATCTAATCTTTTCCAAACTTTACCAGATTCTCTAGTTATGGCCCTTGATTTAGCTGTTTTTTGCCCGAAACTTTCAAAAAAAACGTAAATGGCAGTCAATCGCTTCATTGATGTAATAAGAGCTGTGTTAGCCAGTAGAGCGTCCACAGGCCCTCTTGGTCCTCTTGTTTTAATTTATACTTTTTTTTTTTTTTTTTGGTGTTAACGCCGTGTTAGCAGGAAGCATTGCTATGATTTCTAGTTGTGCCTAGATATTTTTCCGGTTTGTTAATTTTTGATAGAGTTGCGGCCCCTCGACAGTTTTACTTTTAAATTTCTGTTCGGCGCTACTTCTCCTAAACGCCTTGTTGGATTTCGACGAAACTTGGCAGGAACCATCGTTAAGATGTCTAGTTGTACATGTCGCGCTTTTGTTTCAGTTCACTGATTTATGACGGAGTTATGGCACTTTGCCATTTTTACTTTAAATTTCTTGTCGGCGCTACTCCTAAACGGCATGTTGGATTTCCAAAAAGCCTCAATATAATGTCTAGTTGTGCAAAGAGCGGTATATCAATTAAATCTTGGACAAGTTTGAAAACTAGTAACGACAGGTTATGGCCCGCGATTTGTTGAAAAATGCTATATTGTATTTTCCTTTGTTAAATCTGTAGTTATTTCATTTTTTATCTGATCTTTACCATATTTTTGTTTAGAATGTTAATATAAACCCCACCCACCCATTTTTATGAAATTTCATTCATAGAAGAAAGTGGGACAAATTAAAAAATACCCATGCCAGACTGGACACAGCAGACTTATTGCCCATGATTACCAGGTGAGCGATCTAAGGCCATCCTATCCCTGTTGTTTTTGCAATGTACTGGTGGGAATTTTATGTCGACAACCCTTGATATAAGAGCCGTTTTAGCCAGTAGAGCATCCACAGGCTCTCTTGGGCCTCTTGTTTTTAATAAAATGGCATTTTGTTTTTAAACAATGCACTTAAATTTCATCTCATCAAACGGCAAACTCCAATGTTTTTAGTTACTAAAATTTTTACAAACTTTCATTTAAGCATCATTGACCTTTTTATTCTTAAGTCCAGCCCCCATTAGGCGAGACATGTGAATCCACGGATTTCTTGTTCTGAATTAATGATCACCAACCCCTTCTCAAGAACCACTGAACAGATTGAGTTTTTCTGAATTAATGATCACCAACCCCTTCCCAAGTCAGAATAATGAGTTGAATATAAATGAATAGAATATACAAACATCGAGTTTACATGTTAGATAAAAATAATAGTGTGTTGAGCAGAGCTATAATAAACAACTTTTAATATAGCCTCGTGTTTTGTCTCAATGCTTTTCATTTCATTTTGTCTTTAAAACACCTTTACTGCCAGTTACCGATCTGGTTATCCCCCCATTGCTAGGTCCGTTGCAAGATTGCTCAGAAACGAGTTACCGATCTGGTTATCACCCCTCCATTGCTGGATCCTTTGCCATATTGCTCAGAAACGATGGAAAGATTCAGTTTAACTGATCTAGGTATCCCCCGATTACTGGGTCCTTCACTAGATTGCTTGACCTGCTGTAATTGATATGCTATGAACATTGTTAATTTAATATGATGACTAAATACAAAAACTGCCTCCTTATATACACGTTAAATTATGGATCAGTAATCACTCGCGAAATGTTTTTACCTAAGGGCTGTTCCAGGAAAAAAGGCCTGGGTGGGGGGCATCGGAACGAAAACGAATTCAAAATCTATGGGTGGGGGGTGTCAGAAGAATTCTAATTATGTGGGTTGGGGGTGTCAGAAGAATTCGAATTCTGTGGGTGGGAGGTGAAATGTAAATCGTATTGAGTTGTTGGAGGGTGTACATACATGTGATACCTCATGGAGTGAGATGAAATCTCACGGAATTCTAACCCTCCTCCCGGCCCCACGGAATTGTGTGAAAAACTCCCGTAAAATTGCTAAAATCGATTTTTGTATGTTAGCAGATGTTGCTTCTAAAAATAGAATGAATTCAAGAACGACAACTCCTACGAAATTTCGTACTTGGTACTCAATTAGATTTGTACTATTTTACATTGTACTCAATTTGATTCATACTATCGGTTATTTTCCAGAGGGGAAGTTATTAGGCAGCCAACCGTGCAGCCGTCTTTTGCACGGCCGCTTTTGAAAAATCGCGGCCAATATTTGGTGGTGTGGGTGGGGTAAAAATCTTTTCTTTTTTTTTTTTTTTTTAAACTTACTTTCTCAATATTTTTATGTTTTGTAAGTACGAAAATATAACAACAAACTTTAAAAGGACACTGTCTGTAAGTATTAAAGCACATTATTGAGCATAACCAAATAACAGAGAAATGTTTATCAATTGTTATTAAATAAAACAGGATTGTTTTCTTTATGAATATGGACCCAGGCCTACAGGATTGTTTTCTTTATGGATATGGACCCAGGCCTACAAGATTGTTTTCTTTATGAATATTGACCCAGGCCTACAGGATTGTTTTCTTTATGAATATGGACCCAGGCCTACAAGATTGTTTTCTTTATGAATATAGACCCAATCCTCAGGTCCATATTCAATGTTACCGCCAGGAAAAAGCTTATCTGGAGCACTGATTATAAGAGTGATTTGAAGGTCAATTTATCAAATTTACTAAATTTGTAAAAAGTTCTAATTCTGTGGGTGGGGTGTTCTTGGCGAATTCAAATTCTGTGGGTGGGGGAGTGGAAAATAATTTGAATTCTGTGGGTGTTTTTTTTTTAATGTCGTTCTTGCCCCCCCCCCCAGGCCTTTTTTCCTGTAACAGCCCTAATTAATTAATGACAATTTTTTCTTTAAAAACACATTTAATATTTATATTATATTCTTCAACAAACTTTATTTGATTAGCAAAATGTGTTTCATAAGTTCACACGAATAAACATTTCATCTCTTTATTATCGCTAATTGAACGTAATTTTCACACCTCTTGACTTTCTTTCACGCCTCGATTGAACTTACGCTTTGCGAAAAATTTACGGCCAATGTCACGTGGCAATGATTCACACCTTCAGGGTTACGCTTTGCGAAAAATTTACGGCCAATGTCACGTGGCAATGATTCACACCTTCAGGGTTCCGGTGGCTATTATCAGATAAATCGATCTCCGGACCGTGAAAAGCCTTCAAGTTTGAGGTGGGAGAAATAATGTTTGAACTACCAAAGGTAAATTACATTGAATTGTATAGGAGTTGTGCCGGGACATAGTATGTGCTTGAGTTATCGATGGTATTCGAGGAATCAACGTTAGAGAAAGATGGTATTCGAGGAAGCAACATTAGAGTTACCGATGGTATTCGAGGAATCAGTGTTAGTTACCGATGGTATTCGAGGAAGCAACATTAGAGTTACCAATGGTATTCGAGGAATCAACATTCAAGTTACCGATGGTATTCGAGGAAGCAACATTAGAGTTACCGATGGTATTCAAGGAATCAACGTTCAAGTTAACGATGGTATTCGAGGAAGCAACGTTAGAGTTACTGACAGGAGTATGTGCTCGAGTTACCGATGGTATTCGAGGAATCAACGTTAGAGATACCGAGGGTATTCGAGGAAGCAACATTAGAGTTACCGATGGTATTCGAGGAATCAACGTTCAAGTTACCGACGGTATTCGAGGAAGCAACGTTAGAGTTACTGACAGGAGTATGTGCTCGAGTTACCGATGGTATTCAAGGAATCGACGTTAGAGTTACCGATGGTATTCGAGGAATCGACGTTAGAGATACCGATGGTATTCGAGGAATCGACGTTAGAGTTACCGATGGTATTCAAGGAAGCAACGTTAGAGTTACTGAAATTCAACTATAAGAAAATCTTCAACAATTCTTCTTCTCTGAAACTACAAGAGCTACTCGTCGGGGGCCACTTTCCGTCACTTATGTAAACATAAACTAATTTTTCAGACAAATCTATGTATCCTGACAATTTTTACTCTAGTTTCTATTAGGTTACCTCTTCCTGGAAATTTAATATCAAAGAATTTTGTTTTTGCCGTGGTGCGGCGTCCGTCGTCCGTCTGTCCGTCCGTAAACATTTTTTTGTAGCGACTACTCCTCTGAAACTACTGTATGGATTTTCATGAAACTTTACAGAAATGTAGCCCATGAAGTCTAGTTGATCCTAGCAAAAATTCATGTTGATGTGAAATCCAAGATGGCCACCAAATCCAAAAATAGGTTTTTAAAAAACAAGTTTGTAGCAACTACTTCTTGAAAACTCTAAGTGATATTGATATGGGACTATTTCTAAAATGATCAGCATGACATGATGTTGGTCCTTGTCGAAAATCGTTTTGATTCAACGTTAAACATGGCTGCCAGCGGCCATCTTTGTTTACATAGAGTTATATAATGAAAACTTGTAGCGACTACTCCTCTGAAACTACTTGACGGATTTTCATGAAACTTCACATGAATGTTGCTCTTGATGTCTTATTGATCCTAGCAAAATTTCAGGTCGGCCTGAAATTCAAGATGGCCGCCATGGCTAAAAATAGATTTTCAAAATACAAGTTTGTAGCGACTACTTCTTGAAAACTATAAGTGATATTGATATGGGACTTTTTCTAAAATGATCAGCATGACATGATGTTTGTCCTTGTCAAAAATTGTTTGGATTCGATGTTAAACATGGCTGTCAGCGGCCATCTTTGTTTACATAGAGTTATATAATGAAAACTTGTAGAGACTACTCCTCTGAAACTAATTGATGGATTTTCATGAAACTTCACAGGAATTTTCAAAAAACAAGTTTGTAGTGACTACTTCTTGAAAACTATAAGTGATATTGATATGGGACTTTTTCTAAAATGATCACTTCCTGAAATCAAAATCAATCAGTAGATCTTCAAGGTCATTGACCTCTTGTTTATAAATTATCGAAGTGGCACGCAACCTTTTTATAAATAGACTAAAACTGAGAAATCAGTTTGTTTGCAAGCCCAGTTTCCGTCATGTATTTTATCGAGTGATAGATTCAACTAGATCAAGATATAGTATACTTTTATGAATTAGAAACTTGTTTGCAAGTCTATTCAACAATTTCATTGTAAAAATGGTGTGTTTGCATTGTTCCATCACTCACCTCGATCGCTATAACAATGCGCCTGGTAACGTCAGTGTAAAATGCTCAACGACAACAATTTACAATGTATCGATGGGTAACTCTGTGTAAATCAAACAGATACAGGTTGTACGAGTTGCTTCTCTTTGGTTAAAATATATAATCACGGTATATTTAACTGCATCCACTGAAGAGTGATAAAAATATGACGTCATTAGAGTGTTATTTTTTTAATAGTTTATTATGTGGCAGTATGCGCCCGCATCCCCAACGCCATATAAGGAAGTAAACACAATTTTCTTTTTTTCTGTTTCCAATCTTCAGTTCTTAATGTGACAATAAGTGACATCGCGTAAGTAATTTGCAGTGTAAAAACAGTTTTTTAATGAGAATGACGGAAACTGGGCTTGGACGGAAACTGGCCTCTAACGAGTAGACATTATCATAACATTATCCTATGACCCTCTACCAGTTTTGTTCAAATAATGACCCCAAGGTCAAATTTGGCCCAGCCACTGTGGTTAAAGTTTTTACTTAGCATTATATTGGAAAATCTTTACTGGGCATGAACAGACAATGAACCATCCAACTAGTATAGGCTCCGGGGTCCGGCCCCACCCCTTGGGAAATAGCCCGTAGGTCATAACTTGGAAACAGTTGAGTCTTGGGGTCTATCCCCAGGTGCATAACCCCTGGAATGTATTGTGTACTTAAGGTAATGAAATAAAAACTAGATATGTATAAAAAGATTTTGCATGCGTTACATACTTATATATAGGGAAAACTCTTGAGAAAATCTTCTCCAATGACATGGCATTAAGCTCTCATACAGTTTATGGTTCTCTATCAAGTTAAATGAAATTGTGACTCTGGGGTCAAATCTGGCCCTGGGGTCACAGTTTATAGGAGAATCTAACATAGAATTGTATAGGAAAGATTCTTAAAAATACCTCTTTCCTCCACCTCACCCCCAAATCTGCCATTTAGAGAGTTTTCGAGAAAAAATGCAAAAGGAATGATTTGTGGTGCAAAAATGGCTTCACATTTTAATAAGGAAATTGTCAATTTAATATGTTAGTGGTATGTTGTCAGTTTAATATGTTAGTGGTATGTTGTCAATTTAATATGTTAATGGTATGTATTTTTTTTTTATTATTATTAGACATATTAGTGTTAAGGCAGTTTTATATGCCTGAAATGAGTCTGCACAAGTTGAGTTATTCCATTTTCTCTTTTGCTCCGTGCAGATTTATCACCATAGGGACTGAGGGTCTGCCCCTGACCATTAAGGCATAGTGGCACCACTACCACTATATTTAAAACAGGTGCTTGCCACGACTCCTTAATTCTGCCACTTCTCCTTCAATTCTCTTGCCACTATCTCTTAACTCTGTAAAATTGACCATGATCCAATTACAAACTGTACATTTTTTTGTAAATTAAAAAATGTAAAAAAGAAACAATTTGTAATGGTAATAAAAGCCATTTAGTCTCTAAAGTTCCGTATACTAACCAGTCAAATGACATAGTATCTGAATTTCCATACAATCCTTTTTTAGTTCATTTTTTGTGACTGAATGATTCACCCTCTCCTACAACCATCTCAATGTTTACAATACCACTGCTCCTTAAAATATTCCTATGGAAGACCCTGCACCACCATTGTCTTACATATACATTAAGAAGAACATAGTTACAACAGTGTTGCAATGAACCCTCAAATTATATCTGAAATCAATATGTTATTTTCATGTCAAAGATCTTAATGTTGTTAAGGTTCCGCATTGTAACAATGAGTCTGGAGTTGACTCTATCCCAGCACAGTGATCGTGGGGACTTTATTCCATCCTTCTCTCCCAATACAACTCCCAGCTTACGTCCATCACGGCTGATCTGGAGGATGTTGTGGGATTTCTTCCCACAGACAAAGATTTCATCATTATTCCCCACACAGACTCCACATGCATTCTTCAGTTCTGGGTCAGTGAACTGGAACTGCTTGTCACCATGGATACCCAGGGTTATTACTCCATTTTTCATGTCTGCTGTGAGTATCTTTGTACTGTCATTACTGAGGGCAATATGGCGGAGATCAGAGAACATGTTCTGGCCTGTTGAATCTTGCTGTATTGTATTCAGGAGAGTGCCTGTCCTGTTGTACACACGTATGGCAGCTGGGTCACATGAGACAAACAGTTGATCATGAGTGTAGGCAATCCCAGGACAGTAGGTACATTGTACACTGAATGAGCTTGTCAGGGTCATCTTATCTCCGACACATACAAACTGAACCTTCTTATCTAGGATCAGTGTGACAGCAACTTCCTGTGGACCAGTAGCACATACTGCATATGGTTTACTAGGCAGGTCACAGTGATCTCTCACTTGGTATGACCGGTCCAGTCTCTTCAGCTTCTTATTGTCAAAGTCCACTACCAATATTGTTCCATCCTGTAACTCACAGGACCCACTTATGTAGCATGTTTCTTTGTCATGTCTAACCTTTACATTGCACTCTCCATGCAGGGAGGCTGAATAGAGGAAATCTCCCAGTGACTTCTGACTCTTCAAGTAATCTTCAATTTTAGTATTTATGCTGAACTTCATGCTATTTCTGTTTTGACCTTTTTCATGGATCTCTTTCAGTAGCTTACTTCCATCAGTTTCATTCTTCTTCCCAGTCTTCACGTAGACAAATATATTGGATTCGTCGTTGCCAGGGGACGTTTCAAGTTTCTTTATTGTTGTCTCAATGGAGGTCAGCATTGCTTCTAGACTGTAGATGTCGGCATTTATCTCATCTTGACACGCCTGATGTTTGGCCTGTAGTTCATCTGTAGTGGTCTTCTCTAATTCATCAAGTCGCTTCATGATCTCTTTCCTGAAATCCTTTATCTGGGTCAGGATGTCATTCTTTTGTGTTTGGAGTGATTTTAGTTCATCCTGTTTTGCCTTTTTCATCTTGTCCAGTTGAAGTTGGATATTCTTCATGGAAGATTTGATGTTTTTGTATTCTTTGCTCTTCTTCACGTCTCTGGCTACTGTTGGTAAATATGCCATGTGGCACGATCTGGAAAATAAACACGAAAAAATATGAAGCTAACCTTTTATTGTTCAATTTAATGTTGGGCATCAGAGACTTAAAGGTGTTGTTGAAAAATGTGTGAAATAAATGGGGAAAAAATACAAATAAACAAGGTAAAACAACGATTACTACCCTATATTATGCCAGAATTGTTAAATCAACATTAAAGCACACAACAGTTACATGACTTATCAAGGATCAACAGAACTTAATATGTAGCCCGGTGTCTCGGATCTGTCTGTGCCCATTGTCTGCCTCACTGTTGTTGTCTGTTGCCACTATCTTTATTTTCTGCTCAGACAAGTTTGAAAACCAGCCAACCTGTAACAATGGCCCTTGAATTAGTCATAGCCATATATTTTACCTCTTAAGATGATAGAGCCTTCATTTTTCATATGATCTTTACCGAACTTGACCAGATAGCTGATATCATTTAAGCTCAGATAAGTTTTAAAACCAGCTAATCTAATTAATAACATCATAGTTCTGGCCCTTTATTACACAATTGCACAACAAAACCGTTTATTAAAACTCTGCAGGTGTTCGGGTCATATAATCATGTATATGTGCCGATTAAAAGTATAGGTGTAATTACGAGTTCTTATAAATACCCATGATTAAATATGCGTAAAATGGATTATTAGACGCTCCAGTTTTGGGGTTTGGCCTGGCAGGTTAATATGGTTTATACTGCGTCTATAGAGTTTGGATTCTCAAAATATGTAAGATACATATTCCTCGTCGTCGGTAGGTTTAGAAACGGTGTACATATGTTGTAAATTAGGTTGTTTTTGGTGGGATAGCTACTTTAATATCAATACAAGATTGGAAACAAGCCATGCCTGACTCATATCCATTCTTATGTGTGTACTCAGTTCTAAACTGAGTGGGTGGGTTGGGGTTGGGGAGGGGGGGGTGGATTTGGAGTATTTTTAGCTCTACTGGCCAAGGGCCAGCAGAGCTTATGAGATGGTGTGTTGTCTGTCGTCCGTCGTCTGTCTGTCTGTCTGTCTGTCTGTCGTCTGTCTGTCGTCCGTTAACTTTTCTTCAAACGACTTCTCCTCAGAAACCGCTTGGCTAATTTTGACCAAACTTCACATGGATGATCCTTAGATGAATGCTTTTTAGATTTGTTAAAATTAGGTCAGCGCTACATCCAAGATGGCTTCCATTACCATATATAGTCGAAACCTTTGGCCTCGCCCCAAGGGTCACATGTTTTACATAGACATGTATAGGGAAAAACTGAAAAAAATCTTCTTCTCTGGAACTGCAAGAGCCAGAGGTTTAATATTTTGCATTTGCTATAAGCTTATGGTCCTTTACCAAGTTTGTTCAAATTGTGACCTTGGGTCACATTTGACCCCGCCCCAAGGGTCACATGTTTTACATAGACATGTATAGGGAAAAACTTAAAAAATCTTCTTCTCTGAAACTGCAAGAGCCAGAGGTTTAATATTTTGCATTTGCTATAAGCTTATGGTCCTCTACCAAGTTTGTTCAAATGGTGACCCATTGGTCACATTTGGCCCCACCCTGGGGGTCACAGTTTTACATAGGCTTGTAAAGGCAAAAACTGAAAAAAGTCTTTTCTGGAACCACATGGCACAGTTCTCATGTATTACATGTAGCATCAGCTTATGGTCCTCTACCAAGTTTGTTCAAATGGTGACCCTGGTGTCAAATTTGGACGCGCCCCATGGGTAACAGTTTTTTAATTTTTTAAAAAAAAGAAAATTTAATTTGATTTTTAGCTCTACTGGCCGAAGGCCAGCAGAGCTTATGGGATGCCGAGTTGTCCGTCGTCCGTCCGTCGTCCGTCCGTCCGTTGTTAACTTTTGTCTCGTTAAGACGATAGGGCCTTCATTTTTCATCCGATCTTTACCAAACTTTAACAGGTTGTTAATATCAATGAAAGCTCGGATGAGTTCGAAAACCAGCCAGATCGGACTAGTAACAGCGGAGTTATGGCCCTTGATTTAGTTAAAAATGCTATATTGCTGAATTGTGCCTCGTTAAGACGATAGGGCATTCATTTTTCATCCTATCTTTACCAAACTCTACCAGATTGTTAATATCAATGAAAGCTCGGACAAGTTCGAAAACCAGCCAGATTGGACTAGTAACAGCGGAGTTATGGTCCTTGATTTAGTTAAAAATGCTATATTGCTATATTTTGCCTCGTTAAGACGATATGGCCTTCGTTTTTCATCCTATCTTTACCAAACTTTACCACATTGTTAATATCAATGAAAGGTCGGATAAGTTCGAAAACCAGCCATATCGGACTAGAAACAGCGGAGTTATGGCCCTTGATTTAGTTAAAAATGCTATATTTTGCATCGTTAAGACGATAGGGGCTTCATTGTTCATCCGATCTTAACCAATCTTTATCAGATTGTTGATGTCGTTGAAAGCTCGAACAAGTTTGAAAAACGGCCATATCGGACCAATAACAGCGGAGTTATGGCCCTTGATTTAGTTAAAAATGCTATATTTTGCCTCGTTAAGACGATAGGGGCTTCATTGTTCATCCGATCCTTACCAAACTTTATCAGATTGTTAATATCAATGAAAGCTTGGACAAGTTTGAAAACCAGCTATATCGGACTAGTAACAGCGGAGTTATGGCCCTTGATTTACTTCAAAATGATATATTTTGCCTCGTTAAGACGATAGGGCCTTCATTTTTCATCCGATCTTTACCAAACTTTATCAGATTGTTAATGTCTATGAAAGCTTGGTCAAGTTCGAAAACCAACCATATCGGACCAGTAATAGCGGAGTTATAGCCCTTGATTTTTTTAAAAATGCTATAATTTGCCTCGTCATCTGATCTTTGGCAATCTTTACCAGTTTTTATGACAGTATTTTTTTTATATTATTATTAATTTTATTTTATTTTAAAAAAAAAAAAAAATTATATTTTTTTTTTATTTTTTCAATTTTTTTAATTATTATTATTATATTTTTTCCCCCTAGTTTTGAAATTATTACTTATTTTTCATTTTTTTTTTATTTTTTTTTTTAGCTCTTTGTTGGACCAGTCGGACCAGTAACAGAGGAGTTATGGCTCTTGATTTAGTTAAAAATGCTATAATTTGCCTCGTTAATATGGTATGGCCTTCATTTTGATCTTTATCAAACTTTACCAGATTCTTTAGTTATGGCCCTTGATTTAGTGCCCGAAACTTTCAAAAAAATGTAAATGGCAGTCACTCGCTACATTGATGTTATAAGAGCCATGTTAGCCAGTAGAGCGTCCACAGGCCCTCTTGGGCCTCTTGTTTTTTTTCAATTTCAATTATTATTTTTTTTATTTTTTTTTTTAATTGTTTCAATTTTTTTTTTTTTATTGATTTTTTTTAATTTTTTTTTTTAAATGTTTTTTTTTTTTTGATTGATTTGAATTTTTTTTTTTTAAATTTTTTTTCATTATCTTTTTAATTACTTGACACTTACTTTAAAATTTCTTGTCGGCGCTACTCATTCTAAATGCCTTGTTGAATTTCGATGAAACTTGGCAGGAAGCATCGGTAAGATGTCTTGTTGTGCATATCACGCTTTTGTTCCAGTTCGCTGATTTTTGACGGAGTTAGGCCCTTCGACATTTTTATTTTAAATTTCTTGTCCGCGCTACTCCTCTTAAATGGCTTGTTGGATTTCTACGAAATTTGTCAGGAAGGCTCAGTATGATGTCTAGTTGTGCAGAGCGCGGTATATCAATGAAATCTTGGACAATTTCGAAAACCAGCTAGATCTTATTAGTAATAACAGAGTTATGGCCCTTGATTTGTTGAAAAATGCTATATTGTATTTTCCTTTGTTAAATCTATAGGAGAAGAGAGCTATATCTATCTAAATCTATAAGAGCTGTTTTAGCCAGTAGAGCGTCCACAGGCCCTCTTGGGCCTCTTGTTTTATTTTATTTTTTTATAATTATGTCTCAAATGAAACATTATGATGATGGGATTACACTGTATACATTTGTTTCCTCCTATGTCATCTGTGGGGCCTAGAGGAAGGGGCATCAAATACACTAATAATTCATTATAGGGTCATTTTTTCATACTTTTGCACATTAATGGTATAATAGTCGTCTATGAAAGAGATACACAGCATGTCAAATGATTTAAGTTTAAGTTTTTTAAAACTCGGAGTGTAATTTTAGTGTGGGTTACGAGTTCAACCCCACGAAGCTTTACTTTTTTTGTACCGCTACTGAATTCCGTCAAACAATCTTGGTTTTATTTAGTAAATATTCAATAATGATTGGTGTGTTATGTTTGTCAACGTAATTAGTTTATGTTTTATAGACTAAAAGTTACGGATATTGTCCCTTTTAAGAGAATTGACCTGTGTGAAGAGAACTTTGATAATTTGCGAGAGCGTGCCGTCAAATTCAGTCTAGTTCGTCTTAGTTTACCATAGGTTTAAATATATTATTGCTGCAGTATAATCAACAGTTAATAATATGCAAAAACAATTTGCTTTATACTAAACTTATATAAGAAATGCAAAAAATGTAGAAAAACTAACGGGACGCCGCATCAAGATTGCCGTGTGTCCTTTCAATACCTAAGATGACAGTTTGATGATGTCCCATTTGCGGCATGGACCCTGGGGTAGCAGGGGTCTTGTAAGATGGACCCTGGGGTAGCAGTGGTCTTGTAATTGGTCCTGGGGTAGCAGGGGTCTTGTAAGATGGACCCTGGGGTAGCAGAGGTCTTGTAAGATGGACCCTGGGGGTAGCAGGGGTCTTGTAAGATGGACCCTGGGGTAGCAGGGGTCCTGTAAGATGGACCCTGGGGTAACAGGGGTCTTGTAATGGACCTTAGGGTAGCAGGGGTCTTGTAAGATGGACTCTGTGGTAGCAGGGGTCTTGTAATGGACCCTGGGGTAGCAAGGGTCTTGTAAGATGGACCCTGGGGTAGCAGGGGTCTTGTAAGATGGACCCTGGGGTAGCAGGGGTCTTGTAATGGACCCTGGGCTAGCAGGGGTCTTGTAAAATGGACCCTGGGGTAGCAGGGGTCTTGTAAGATGGACATTTGGGTAGCAGGGGTCTTGTAATGGACCCTGGGTAGCAGGGTCTTGTAATGGACCCTGGGATAGCAGGGGTCTTGTAAGATGGACCCTGGGGTAGCAGGGGTCTTGTAAGATGGACCCTGGGGTAGCAGGGGTCTTGTAATGGACCCTGGGGTAGCAGGGGGCTTGTAATGGACCCTGGGGTAGCATGGGTCTTGTACGATGGACCCTGGGGTAGCAGGGGTCTTGTAAGATGGACCCTGGGGTAGCAGGGGTCTTGTAATGGACCCTGGGGTAGCAGGGGTCTTGTAATGGACCCTGGGGTAGCAGGGGTCTTGTAAGATGGACCCTGGGGTAGCAGGGGTCTTGTTAGATGGACCCTGGAGTAGCAGGGGTCTTGTAATGAACCCTGGGGTAGCAGGGGTCTTGTAATGGACCCTGTGGTAGCAGGGGTCTTGTAAGATGGACCCTGGGGTAGCAGGAGTCTTATAAGATGGACCCTGGGGTAGCAGAGGTCTTGTAAGATGGACCCTGGGGTAGCAGGGGTCTAGTAAGATGGACCCTGGGGTAGCAGGGGTCCTGTAAGATGGACCCTGGGGTAACAGGGATCTTGTAATGGACCCTAGGGTAGCAGGGGTCTTGTAAGATGGACTCTGTGGTAGCAGGGGTCTTGTAATGGACCCTGGGGTAGCAGGGGTCTTGTAAGATGGACCCTGGGGTAGCAGGGGTCTTGTAATGAACCCTGGGGTAGCAGGGGTCTTGTAATGGACCCTGGGCTAGCAGGGGTCTTGTAAGATGGACCCTGGGGTAGCAGGGGTCTTGTAAGATGTACATTTGGGTAGCAGGGGTCTTGTAATGGACCCTTGGTAGCAGGGTCTTGTAATGGACCCTGGGATAGCAGGGGTCTTGTAAGATGGACCCTGGGGTAGCAGGGGTCTTGTAAGATGGACCCTGGGGTAGCAGGGGTCTTGTAATGGACCCTGGGGTAGCAGGGGTCTTGTAATGGACCCTGGGGTAGCAGGGGTCTTGTAAGATGGACCCTGGGGTAGCAGGGGTCTTGTAATGGACCCTGGGGTAGCAGGGGTCTTGTAATGGACCCTGGGGTAGCAGGGGTCTTGTAAGATGGACCCTGGGGTAGCAGGGGTCTTGTTAGATGGACCCTGGAGTAGCAGGGGTCTTGTAATGAACCCTGGGGTAGCAGGGGTCTTGTAATGGACCCTGTGGTAGCAGGGGTCTTGTAAGATGGACCCTGGGGTAGCAGGGGTCTTATAAGATGGACCCTGGGTAGCAGGGGTCTTGTAATGGACCCTGGGGTAGCAGGGGTCTTGTAATGGACCCTGGGCTAGCAGGGGTCTTGTAAGATGGACCCTGGGGTAGCAGGGGTCTTGTAAGATGGACATTTGGGTAGCAGGGGTCTTGTAATGGACCCTTGGTAGCAGGGTCTTGTAATGGACCCTGGGATAGCAGGGGTCTTGTAAGATGGACCCTGGGGTAGCAGGGATCTTGTAAGATGGACCCTGGGGTAGCAGGGGTCTTGTAATGAACCCTGGGGTAGCAGGGGTCTTGTAATGGACCCTGGGCTAGCAGGGGTCTTGTAAGATGGACCCTGGGGTAGCAGGGGTCTTGTAAGATGGACATTTGGGTAGCAGGGGTCTTGTAATGGACCCTTGGTAGCAGGGTCTTGTAATGGACCCTGGGATAGCAGGGGTCTTGTAAGATGGACCCTGGGGTAGCAGGGGTCTTGTAAGATGGACCCTGGGGTAGCAGGGGTCTTGTAATGGACCCTGGGATAGCAGGGGTCTTGTAATGGACCCTGGGGTAGCAGGGGTCTTGTAAGATGGACCCTGGGGTAGCAGGGGTCTTGTAATGGACCCTGGGGTAGCAGGGGTCTTGTAAGATGGACCCTGGGGTAGCAGGGGTCTTGTTAGATGGACCCTGGAGTAGCAGGGGTCTTGTAATGAACCCTGGGGTAGCAGGGGTCTTGTAATGGACCCTGTGGTAGCAGGGGTCTTGTAAGATGGACCCTGGGGTAGCAGGGGTCTTATAAGATGGACCCTGGGTAACAGGGGTCTTGTAATGGACCCTGGGGTAGCAGGGGTCTTGTAATGGACCCTAGGGTAGCAGGGGTCTTGTAAGATGGACCCTGGGGTAGCAGGGGTCTTGTAATGGACCCTTGGGTAGCAGGGGTCTTGTAATGGACCCTGGGGTAGCAGGGGTCTTGTAATGGACTTTGGGGTAGCAGGGGTCTTGTAAGATGGACCCTGGGGGTAGCAGGGGTCTTGTAAGATGGACCCTGGGGTAGCAGGGGTCTTGTAAGATGGACCCTGGGGTAGCAGGGGTCTTGTAAGATGGACCCTGGGGTAGCAGGGGTCTTGTAATGGACCCTGGGGTAGCAGTGGTCTTGTAATTGGTCCTGGGGTAGCAGGGGTCTTGTAAGATGGACCCTGGGGTAGCAGGTGTCTTGTAAGATGGACCCTGGGGTAGCAGGGGTCTTGTAAGATGGACCCTGGGGTAGCAGGGGTCTTGTAATGGACCCTGGGGTAGCAGGGATCTTGTAAGATGGACCCTGGGGTAGCAGGGGTCTTGTAATGGACCCCGGGGTAGCAGGGGTATTGTAAGATGGACCCTGGGGTAGCAGGGGTCTTGTAAGAATTGACAGCTTAACTTAAACTACTTTAATACCCATAATGACAGAGTGATAATGTTCATTTCACCCTGTTACCCCCTGCCCTGGTGCCCCAATACCCATTATGACAGAGAGATTATGTTCATTTCACCCTGAATACCCACTGCTCTGGTGCCCCAATACCCATTATGACAGAGTGATTATGTTCATTTCACCCTGAATACCCCCTGCCCTGGTGCCCCAATACCCCTAATGACAGAGTGATTATGTTCATTTCACCCTGAATACCCCCTGCCCTGGTGCCCCAATACCCATAATGACAGTGATTATGTTCATTTTACCCTGAATACCCCCTGCCCTGGTGCCCCAATACCCATAATGACAAAGTGATTATGTTCATTTCACCCTGAATACCCCCTGCCCTGGTGCCCCTACCCATAATGACAGAGTGATTATGTTCATTTCACCCTGAATACCCCCTGCCCTGGTGCCCCTACCCATAATGACAGAGTGATTATGTTCATTTCACCCTGAATACCCCCTGCCCTGGTGCCCCAATACCCATTATGACAGAGTGATTATGTTCATTTCACCCTGAATACCCCCTGCCCTGGTGCCCCAATACCCATAATGACAGAGTGATTATGTTCATTTCACCCTGAATACCCCCTGCCCTGGTGCCCCTACCCATAATGACAGAGTGATTATGTTCATTTCACCCTGAATACCCCCTGCCCTGGTGCCCCAATACCCATAATGACAGTGATTATGTTCATTTTACCCTGAATACCCCCTGCCCTGGTGCCCCAATACCCATAATGACAAAGTGATTATGTTCATTTCACCCTGAATACCCCCTGCCCTGGTGCCCCTACCCATAATGACAAAGTGATTATGTTCATTTCACCCTGAATACCCCCTGCCCTGGTGCCCCTACCCATAATGACAGAGTTACTATGTTCATTTCACCCTGAATACCCCCTGCTCTGGTGCCCCTACCCTTAATGACAGAGTGATTATGTTCATTTCACCCTGAATACCCTCTGCCCTGGTGCCCCAATACCCATAATGACAGAGTGATTATGTTCATTTCACTCTGAATACCCCCTGCCCTGGTGCCCCAATACCCATAATGACAAAGTGATTATGTTCATTTCACCCTGAATACCCCCTGCCCTGGTGCCCCAATACCCATAATGACAGAGTGATTATGTTCATTTCACCCTGAATACCCCCTGCCCTGGTGCCCCAATACCTATAATGACAGAGTGATTATGTTCATTTCACCCTGAATACCCCCTGCCCTGGTGCCCCAATACCCATACTGACAGAGTGATTATGTTCATTTCACCCTGAATACCCCCTGCCCTGGTGACCCTACCCATAATGACAGAGTGATTATGTTCATTTCACCCTGAAAACCCCCTGCCCTGGTGCCCCTACCCATAATGACAGAGTGATTATGTTCATTTAACCCTGAATAACCCCTGCCCTGGTGCCCCTACCCATAATGACAGAGTGATTATGTTCATTTCACCCTGAATACGCCCTGCCCTGGTGCCCCAATACCCATAATGACAGAGTGATTATGTTCATTTCACCCTGAATACCCCCTGCCCTGTTGCCCCTGGTGCAAAAATTAAAAACATGTTGCATATATACATGTATGCGTGTGCATTGAGTCCCCTTATAACTTTACCAAATTGTAATGAAAACCTGTCAGTACACAAAATTAAGAGCATTTTATACATTTTTGACTTTCTACACAGAAAAGTTGTATAACAAAGTTTTACCATGTTTTTGATAAAATTCTTATATTTAAGAAATAGAACATCGTTAACTGTGAATTATCGTTTAATATATCACGGTTTGGAGTTCAATTGTAAACAATAATTTCACTCGCCCTTAAAAACAATAATTGTGTGGTTCGGGTCACCCGACCCTACCTACGAATATCCGCCGACCCTGACGTTTTTTTGGTCCATTTCGAAAAAAAAAAGTTTATGAACGCAAAGTTCATAAAAAAACAATCCTTTAAAAAAAATAAAATCCGACCTACCCTACCTACCAATTTTGAACATGTTACCAGAACCACACTATTTTTTTTTTTAGGCCTTACAATTGAACGACAAACCGTGATATATTATAGATAATTCACCATAAACGATGTTCTATTTCTATTCTAATACACCTAAAATGTGAAAATAACGCACACATCTGAAATCTTTCGCATTGCTTTGCTTGCTCTCCTAATGTTGCATACGTTACACTGCGGAATGCGCAATGCGCAATGCTTATTCTCCTAACGTTGCAAAAATTACAGTGATATATCGTTCAATATAACAAGATATTTTAAACTAGGCTATATAGTGCGGGTGTATTAGAATGATCCTTTATGTAATGTACTGTACTAAACGGGAGATAACTCTAATACTTAACCTTGGATTATAAATAACATGGAGCAGTCCAAGGGACGGCCATAGTCCCCTACAGGGTCTTGTGCTCGACACGCCACAGTAAGGATACTAGTCTTAATATAAGCTGGTGTCAAAACTAGTCTGTATTTACTAAAAACAAAACTTAAAACCAAGGGATATTAAACTGTGAAAATAAAAGTGAAAAAAGTTTATTTCTCTTATGTTATATTTCACAATTTTTTACAATTTCTAGAAAAATGCCGCTATTGTTCACAATGGCATGGGCACAGGCTGCATTCACAAAAGACATAAAAAAAACACTGCGCCATCTCATTATGGTGAACATTTGTGCCAAGTTATTTCAAAATCCCACAATGCATGACAAAGTTACAGCCCGGACAAAACAATGACATTTCTGACCTTTAACGCTCAAATGATGACAATAGCTCTTTTTTTCCTTCGGAAAAGTCGAGCTACAAATGAGTTTACAAGCACCGTGATATAAATCCAGATGGACGGACATACGTACGGACTACCAAGGCAGATAATTAAGCAAATATTATTGTTAGACAATGAATATGAAAGCTTTATCATATAATATAAAGCTCCTGCATGTCTTGTGACAAATGGTGTAAAGAACTCATTTTCAAAAGCTTTGAAGTGATATAAAGTGTACTTAGTTACAGCATTGTACGAAAGGAGCACAGAGAGGTCCCTGATTTAAAGGGGCACACGATAATCTTGCTTTTTTAAAAACTCACGGTGTACTGTTAGTTTTCTGACATACCCTTGCTATAACTTGCATTTGTTCAATCGTTAATTATTAAAATAGTTCAAAGCAAATGGTTTTTACATATTACTAACTATATAATTATTATATTGAACCAATAAATAAATATAGTTAAACATTTGGTAGAATAATGAAGACAATTGAAATCATGTATTTGATTATATGCAAGCAGTTTTTAAAGTCGAAATGATAGAGAATTCAGGGCTTTTTTTTTCTACATAAACGGGCCGATATTTTCGGCCCCTTTCCCCTAGTAAAACAGACTACTTTTTTTCCCTCTTTGGCTGAGAAAATTCCCCTTAAAAAAAACACATCTTTTTTGCTTAACATTACTTCCTCAGTGTTATTATGTTTGGGATGCATTTATAGAAGACAGTTTATCTAAATATACCTCTTTTGCATATTTGCACACCCAAATCTTCAATTTCTGCCCAATACACTGTTCCCCTTATATCTCGAAGTCGCATTATTTTTTCCCCTTTAACTCGAAAATCTCCCCCTATTGAAGAGCCTGGGCCTCTTCCCTAATTTCCGAAAAAAAAAGCCCCGGGCTTAATAAATCAAGGAGCTGATTTTAATGCTTGATATAAAACTCGATTGCCATGTGTCCCTTTAAAGAGAAATGATACAGGTGGCAGTCTATATGTGTGTTTCTTCATTAAAAATATATTGGATAAACCACATACCTGTGACCTATGGAAACACATGTCCCACAGCATACGTCGTCATGCTTGCCACAATATGTATCTATAACGTTGCCGAGGTGATCGGGACATCTCTCCGTGGGTAGTGACGCTGCTTGTTGTGGTCCCCGGGCCTTCATGGCAGCCTTGTCCAGAATTTGGTGCATTTTCATCATGGCAAACTTATTGTGATATTGTATACATCTGACACAGAAATATTCAGTACATTCCTCACAATAGTTCATTGCCTCCTCATTTCTTCCTTCTGTTGAGCACGGTGTGCAGCAATAATCATAGAATTCATCACATCCCTTGTCAATTGACCGTTCAAATCCTCCCGCCATTTTGTGGTGTACTGATATCTAACCCTATACAGTATACAAGGTGTAAAGTTGTTTACTGCCTTACTGAGTACTGCTTTACTGACTATTGTTTGGGGTGTACTGATCTCTTAACCCTATTCACTGTAAAGTTTCATGATGACCTTGTTTATAGTCCAATATGGAGAAGTGAATCATATACTTCTACTTTCACTTCCTGGTACTCCCATTGTTCAAGACATTTTCTATAGTTTTTCTTCTGCATAACAGATTTTCTTTAAACTTTTTGTACAGTAAGTCTATTATATATATAGACAAAAAAGGCAAAACTAATGGTAGGTCACCATGACTGTTAAAATTTTAAAAAATAATTTGTAATGCCACCGTCATGTCAGTCTGTCTAAAAAAAACAGTTGAACAAGTCCATGAAATAGCTAAATAAGATATTTTTGAAGTCTAATCATTTATTCATTGGTCACAAATCTGCTAAAATTGTATTAAAGTAAAGAACATTTAATTACAATAACAATTAAAGCTCATCTTTATGTAAAACCTATATTTTTTTACAAAATCTGTTGAGACCATTATCACAATTTATTGCACAAATTAGCCCATAATGATACAATTTCCTTTTTTTTTTTGTATGTTCCCAATAATAGAATTTGTTTAAACTTTCTAAGCACATAGTTTAACACATATAAAAACAAAATGTGCAATAAAAATGATAGGTCAACATGCTTGTTTAGAAAAACAAATTGAAACCCTACCCCTATGCTAAAAGGCCAAGTTTTGTATAAAATTATATAGAAATGGTATATTTTCCTTTTTTGTTGTGTTCCTAATAACAGAATTTGTTCAAACTTCCTAGGCACTTATTTGAACATATATTTAGACAATATATGCAATTAAATTTATAGGTCACCATGCATATTGAGATTTAATATTGGTTTTTGGATCCGTATCATTATGCTTAATTTTTTTAATTTTGTTGGAATTTTTACAAAATGCTATATTTTTCCTATTTTATGTATCTAATAATAGGCCTTTATTTGAATAAAAAACAATAAAAAAAATCTAAAAAAAAAAATCAAAATAAAATCAAAAAGACAAAAAATACAACTAGATATCAAAAGCAATATTCATGTAAATTTGTAGGAAAATCCATCCAATAGTTTTAGAAGAGAAGTCGCCCAAAAAAAGCTGCGCATGGAAAACTACAGCAAATGCCTTTAAACTAGAATGGACACAATGACAGTCGTGTATTTATTGGGCTGCCTTTGTTTATAATTTCCATGTCAGTTTTACTTTAAAGGGACACTAGATAATCTAGTATTTATTGAGTTATAAAATTGATGCTTCAATGTCAGTTTTACTTTAAAGGGACACTAGACAATCTAGTATTTATTGAGTTATAAAGTGATGTCTTGGTTTATAATTTCAATGTCAGTTTTACTTCAAAGGGACTCTAGACAATCTAGTATTTATTGAGTTATAAAAATTGATGTCTTGGTTTATTATTTCAATGTCAGTTTTACTTAAAAAGGTACCACTAGACAATCTAGTATTTATTGAGATATAAATTCATGTCTTGGTTTATTATTTCAATGTCAGATTTACCAGCGAGTAACGGGTTCAAAACACTCTAGTTTATCGATTTATGTTGTTGCGCTAGAACGCCGCCATTTACTTTGTTTATCGATACAGGTAAATCGATCGTAAGCGTGTTACATTTGAAAAGTTCAAATTTCAGCCAACATCTCAAATTAGGCAGTATTTTACAGACCTCTTTTTTACGTCTTTCTGTTATAATCAACATCACTAGCTCCACACCATTTTTAATTTGAAAAATTTAAACTTCCAGCTCATATCTCAAAAGGCACATTTTTCATCACCTCTTTTTTAGGCCTTTGTCTTATAATCACCACCATGAAATTACCTTCTTGACAAAGATAAATATGTCGACTACTCGCTTTTTGTTATTATTAATGCCTAAATAACCCGTAGTATCGTTATCTCGTTTGCAATAGCTTATTAACCACTC